>JAOUQW010000014.1:10998395-11013439 GCA_028565825.1 Olivaichthys viedmensis
TTAATTCAATCCTGAAACTGTAGGGTTTGAAGATTTTAATCGAGCAGCAGCACAAGCCAGGAACCAAGGACACACTTGTAGACAAGAACCACTGTACACACACACACACACACACACACACACACACACACGAGATACATTAAGAAGGCTATAAAATGTGGCAGGCTGCGAGTATAATAAGCAGATGAGAAGAGACCAAATGGATTTGAATAAATCTCAGGCCTTTATAAATCACCTATAAATCAAAGTGTGGGTCACTTTTGGCACAAAACAACAAACAAATGCATCAATACAATGGTATAAAGCAAGATAGAAAACAAAAGCAACTCCGCTCACGCTTCACTCTGCCACTGCTGCTCTCAATGCCACTTTTGTGAGTACACTACAAACTATATCTTAACTCTCATTACTTCAGGTAAGTACGCGTGGATGGGCTCCATTTCCTTATTCCATTCACCTCACCTGACTTTGAGCCTTGCTTCTTGACTCTCCTCTACAAGCGGCGGTATCTCAAGCTTCCTCCTCAAATCGGTCTCTCTTCTCCATCACACTGTATCTCATCTCTCTCTGTCTAGTCCGCTGACCCCAAGGTCTCGCCTTTCATTTATCCGCTGTGGTTATTGCATGTTTGCATTTAATAAATCCTTGTGGCAGTAATGAAATTTCTTTTTATGATTATTATTATTATGGGGGGCTAATGGTTGAATGATGGCGCTCTGTAGAGGCCTCATGAGATATCTGCACATCGCCCCTCATAACCAGGCAGGGGGTGTTACACAGGTCAAGTGCATGTGTGCATGTAAAAGAGGAGTACATTAGCTGCGAGCTCAGCGGATTCCCTGCACGATTGCGCCTTCGAACTAGCAGAATAACTTCATCGTTCTGTTTTACTGCCTGTGGCCTTTCATTGGAGGAGACGGGCTGAGTTTGTAAATATAAAGCGCTATTAGAAAACTAATAACGCAGAGTTTCCCTCCAGTCGCACACGGGACCAACCCAAAACATACTTTCGTGGGTGCTGCCAGTTTAAAAGGTTTCGATATTTATACGTTTACGGAAAAGAAAAAAAAAATTTCCTCTATAATGTTTAATGCGTTGAATAGTCATCACATCTGTCACACGGCAATCCTTGAAAGGGAGCAGTTCAGAGTATCGGAGGTAATTTACCACCACAAAGCACGCTATTCATAGAGAGAAGACCTCCTGCACATGAGACGGGCGCTATCAAGACCACGACGATTATACAGCAGGGAAGGGAGAGGGTGACGAGGAGGTAAATAAAAAAGGGAAAAGTAGAAGCGCAGGCAGGACGGAAAGCGAAACATCCTAAAGCGAGGGAGACGCAAATCTGACAGATGCACAAGTTAATGAGTGACATCCTGTCTGGAGAACTCACACTGGGCAGCCTCGAGGGAGTGACAGATGCAGAATGGATTTATAGCTGCGTGTTCTGCCTGCGTTTCACCAGCCTGAGCAAGACGGAGTGTTTCTAGAACATGATTACAAATTGACACACCTTGGACGCAGTGATCGACCTTGGCAGCCCCAACATGTTTCGGCTGATGCCCACACACACACACACACACGTGCACGGGAAACTTTTCCTCCAAAAGATGTAATGAAAAGTAATGGCAAGACTGGAAAATGTTCTTGCTACATCATTTACAGTTAAGTGCAAAAGTCCCCCCTCCCAGAGGCAACAATCCAAAACTTTGAAAAGAACAGAAAGTTTTGCGAAACCCATCTCGGCCTCCAGACCGGATCTGAAGAAGGCAGTGTATGACATGGCAGAGTTTTAAATTATATGTCAAGAAGAATGGGCAAAAATTGGCCAAGCAATCTGGCAGAGTTTGAACAGAAATGTCAGGAATAATGTGGTGGGGAGGTGGGCTACAGGAACCTGACTATTACTCCTGAAGGAATCTAAAAGCTGCTCAGAGGATACACAAGAGGTTCGAGGCAGTTGTGAAGGCAAACGGTGGGCATTTAGGTTATTAGAAAATATTTATATTACATTCAGAACGGGAGAGGCTATCTTGTGAACTAAAATCATTTGGATTTTTTTCCCCCAAAATTAATATCTTAAACTATTTGACCATTTTTGTTACTTGTGATCATGAAGGAACATGTTTAAAACCCAACACTGTCACGGTTTAGGAGGCGGATACAAACGCAAAGCCTTTTAATCAAACAAAACAAACTTACAACGGATGAAACAGATCAAAAACAGCAATATAAACAGGTAACGGTCACGCTCACGGATTAACATACACTGCAGACGACAACGTTACATACATGCAATCAAAGACAACACGGGACGGGAACAAGTGGGGATTTATTCACATACTAATGAGGGAAACTCACGAGACACTAAATGGGATCATTTAGACAGACGAGACAGGAAACAGACAAACACAAGGCGTGTGGGGTGGCGTGCACGTGACAAACACACCAATTGTCTTGTTGCTATGAATTGAATTTCTTACTTTTGCTTTTACTGTATTTAAAAATACCTGTCGCGTACCTTTTCTTGATCAAGACTTAAAACTTTTTGGCATTTCCATTCGGGTTTTCTTACACGCATATTCAAAATTTGCACCAAAGGGATGCAGCTCACGATAAAAAAACTTGATATTGCCAAAAAGAGCCCTAATCCAGGTGACGTTTCTCTGTTTTGAGCGCAGTTGGCTGCTAATTGCCCAGGTCTGTGTGAAATAGTGGAAGAAATCTCAGGACGTTACAGTTTTCCTCTGGTTCTGACATATCGCCCACTGAGGGACCGAATGAAAAACACACATCAAAGTCTCACGACTCGGAGAAGTACCTGCAGTTCTGCTTCTTCCTCTTTAATGAACTTTCTTAACCCACGTCTGTGATTGGCGAGGTAGCGGGCAGCGTGGGCAGATCTTCACCACCTTTGCTAACATTAAGAACTTTTAAAAAGATCCAGGTATGGAAAGTTCTTAAAATATTCATGACTCCAGAATACAGCAGGTCACTCTTTATTGATGTGAATAAATGATCCCAAAAATGCAAATAGTTCAAATGTCTTGAACACCGCAACACTTTTGGGCTACTTTTCTGATGCCATGTTTGCACCAAAAATATTTTTTAAACATAGTATAAACTTAGTCAGTTACAGAATTATTGGCACCCTTGGTAAAGATGGGTAAAACAAATATTATGAAAAAATGTCTTTGTGGGTAATTAGCTTAATTTCACACTGGAAATATGAGAGTATAAATTAAAGGTATAAATTTACCTTTAATTGAAGTAAATTTATAACCCTGATCCAAAACATTATATATTTTTTTAAACAAAACCCACATATGTTGAAATTATTGGCACCCCTAGAAATTCTGATGAACAAAATATAACTGAAGCATGTTCCCATTAATATTTTACTTTTTTAAGTTCTCCTGAGTGTTTCAGAACGCTTAAGCGGTCATCCATGACTTCCTGGTTCAATGGGGGTATCGCAAGCAATTTACCAAACACCCACCCACACACACACACACACACACACACACACACACACACACACACACACAGACAGACTCACCAGCATGTCGGTGGCATGCAGGTAGTGTTTGCTGGCCATGCAAGCCTCCAGTTTCTGAGGGACCTGCTTGATGTTCTCGATCTCATCCAGCAGTTCGAGGACGTGCTTGTGCTCGATGCCTTCAATCCACAGCTTCCTCAGCTCGTCCCTCTTACAGTGGAGCAGCATCTTACATGACAGCAGGTTCTCCTTCACCTGGGAGCACAGGCCAAATAGATTGTTAATAAATAACACAAAAATGAGCGTGCAGGATGGCCCTGTGACGCTGCATGAGCAGCAGTTCGAAAAAACGCAGTGGTAGGCGTCATGTGTCTCGGAGGAAGCACATGTTAGTCCTCATCCTCCCCGGTTGGTGGCTGTCGTGCAATAGGAGAGAACTAGATAGTGGGTGGGAATTGGCAACGACTAAATTGGGAGAAAAATTGTTGTTTTTTTTTTTTTTTAAATAAATAAATTAATAAAATTTTATTAAAAATTAAAAAATGATAACCAAGAAGAGCTGACTAAGTAGAGCCAACGAAAAATGGTCCCACTTGGGAACGTTAGGTTCTTCAGAATGGTTTCCTTAAATTATGATATTAAATTATAGTTCCTACTTTCTCTGTTAAGTCATTAGCACCGATCCCACGTTCTCCATTTTCGGTACAATGCCAACATCAGGACTGGCCGATACCTGATACTGATCCGATTCTGACATCCTCATCGTAACTGAGCGACTCAGTGTTCTGTCAGGTCAGCATAACATGCTTTCACGGCATAAAATACATCAGTGGATCAGAAAATATGTCAAATCCAAATAGTCTCGCAAGCCTTTGCTAGACAGTCTGGCACCACTCGTCACACTTTCACAAGAAGAAACCATTTGACTGACATTGCAAACAACCACCAACTAGCCACTAACTTCTTCAAACAAAACTTTTAAAGACTTTTCTTTCTTTTTTTATCCAGTGACTATATCTTGTCCCGAAAAGCTCATTGTGTCACAGTGCTCAAAAGTTTGTTTAACCCGCAGTAGCTGATGCACATACGTGTGCGGATAGCCAATGAGATTGCAACCTTCTCAAAGATTCTGAAAGTTGTGACCAGAAAAGTGTACAATAAGTATCAGGCAATTCGTAGGCGGAGCATCTGAGGCCGAGACTCATCCAATACCGATCCCGTGTTACAGGCCCATATTGACCGCGATACCAATACTCAGTACGGGATCTAGTACATCACTATAAGTCAATGCATCCCTTTAATTCATGATACATGGTACATCCCTATAAGTCCTTATATCTCACAGTTTTAATGCTCTAACTGAAGTATTTTAGAGGTCAGTCCCACATCCAGTAAAGCAATCATGTCAAACTCAAACACACATCAAAATTAGCACCAGAATCAATTATGACTATGGCATTTTCACTGTCTGCATACATGGCAACACGAAAAGCGCAAGCAGAGCACAGCTAAGCTGTCTGAGCTGGGAGGGTGAGGGCAAACACATGTCTTCTCAGAGACCCATGAAGCCAGCCACCGACTCTTTTTACACTGCTGCAATCGCAACGTCATAGGACAGCTGAAAGTGCTTCTGTATACTTGAACAAACACACGTGCGTGATTGGCGAGAGTCAGTCTGATTGACAGGGAAGAGGAGAAGGCCATCAGGGCCTACATACAGCTGTGATAGACAGCTGCACCACTCGAGAACTCTAAAATGAGTATTTTTCAAAAGTACCATAACCATGTTGCACATCGTCACTGTCCAATGAAAAACATGCGTCTCCACTTTTTGTGTTTTTTACTTTTTATCATATATGGAATGTGGGCAAAAACCTCCGTCTACCCCACAGTTAACATCTAAATGACCGATGAAAAGCCGACACATCACACCGTGAATATCGGATTTATTGTGCATGATTAATGATATGAAAAAGTGTTTTTTCGTGTTCCTGAAAAATTGGAATTTTGGAGATGCATGTATTTCAACGGTCAGCGACGATATGCATTGCTGTTTGCACTCATTTGCATATTCATGAACACGGAACACACAAGGCACTCGCACATGTAAATTAAGCTAAACATCCTCCACGCACATAAGCTAAACACCTTTCAAGAGCGCAGCAACCAAGCTCAAGCTACGTGTGTCTTTTAAACATAATCTGTGGATGAAAAATAAAGAAGTGATGGCTGGTCCCACGGCATCGCTCATCAAGAACATTAGCAGCAAACAGACTCAGCCGACTGCTTTCCTCTAATTTCTCTGGAGAAGAAAGACAGTTGTGTGTGTTGTGCGTGTTGTGTGTGTGTGTGTGTGTGTGTGTGTGTCTTGTGAATCCATCGCTGATGAGAAGACAGATTTGACACCGTGAAAACTGCAGGGAGCTTCAGCGACGACCCACCAGGCTGTCAGCAGTGTTATGCTGCTGCTCCCTCTGAAGTCACTGGCACTCGTGTTAAAAAGGGAGAAGTGTAAAAAACTGGTGATTGACATTAACAGGCAGGGCAGTTGGTTTTTTTATTTTATTATTATTACACCACTACACCTACACACACACCCATGGGTCAGTATTTGAAAGCAAACTTAAAACTAAAAAACCCTCTCCGGACAGGATTAGATTTAGGATTAGAGCTGGGGTCGTTACCACTCGCCGCATTTAGTCGTCTTTATAAATATTTCCGACAATCACAAAATGACGGACGCTTTAGAAGAGCCTCTACAACGTGTTGTTGCTTTTACTTTGTCCATGTACTGTCTTTACTGGGAGCGTGTTCGAAAGAAAAAGATTCAATTCACCGTGACGGCTGCAGCCTCACTTTATATTCACACGTACCACAAATATCATGATTGCAGTGTTCCAGGAGTAAATCCATGATCCGATAACGTGAACGTATCCCAATGTGTCGACGACGCAAACATCCGGGTTCATCGGCGTCAGAAACTCGCTCGTGTTTATATTTTATTGCAGACGTCATCCTGAAAAACTAATCTCGTCCGAATAGGGCTTAAGGCGTGCTAATGTCTTTCCACGTGTCCCCCGTACGCGTTTGTGCTGCTTTGCGTTTTACCTGTTTAATCTTGTTGCGAGAGCTGGTGATCCTCTCGGTGATGCTCTGGTAGGTGCGGATGGCTGTGGTGAGCTCAGTGTAGTGCTGAACGATGAGCTGGTCCAGATCGCGGTCGCATTTCTCGTAGGCATCCTCCAGGCGACTCTTCTCCGTCTCACGGTCCTGCACATCGTCACTTCTTGACAGAGTCCTACACCATGCAAACAAAGTTTGGGTCTGAATATATCCTACTCGACCATGTCACATGATTACTGGGCCGAGTGTGACATCGGCCCACTCCTGCAAGCCCTGTGGATTTAGTTTTTAAAACTGATCAAGTGCCTATTTTGATGATTACGTCCTAGATTTAGTAGTCTTTAATCAATCACAAAGATATTGACCCAAATAGAGACTCGTATAGTCATCATCTTGGAGGCACGTGGATTAATGCGGTTGGGTTCAGGGCAGACACTTTTACTTAGTCTATCCACTTTATTTAAAGCAATACTCAGATGCTGAGTGGGGCAACAATCCCAGAAGACCAACTGCCAGAGAGACACCGAAGCTGAAAGGCGCCGTCCTGATTAAGCTACACTGCAGTGCAGCTCACGGTTCCAAAGAAAAGATAAGTGAGCATCAGGATATTAATCATGTTATGGTTCATCATGATGAAGGAACTTGTTTAGGTGGAGAAAATACCGAGCAAGAGTTCTTCATCAAACAACGCTCACAAAGATCCTCTTAATTTCTCAATAGCTACATTTACATGCGGCATAATAAACCAATAAGAATCTGATAGAGAGCTCTTACGGAATCAAAAACCTTCGTTTACGCCGAAATCCGACTCGTGTAAATTGGCTGAGGTCAATCGAAAATAAAATTTCTACTCGATATTAAAAGAATAAAGTGCAATGAAACTCAAGTTTTTGATACATCATCGTTATTTCAATATTGAGCAAAGTTATAATGCCGCTCTAACATCCATTATGATGCAGCCCTACATTAAATAGAAGAAGAATGTAAACTTCTGAACCTGATTAACTTTCATCATCTGAACGTTACATCGCACACATGTACGTGAGCATCACGACACACACGCTGACCTACGTGCCAAGCAAAAGGCTGGTCATTTGAGGAAATAAAGGCACAATATTATTGCTGCAGTCAACAGTCTTGACCAATAACACTATTTTTGCGATGAGGTGCTAATTCGGCAACTTTGCCGCTTAAGTGTGCCCGCATGATTAACAGCACAAAAGAAAAGAAATTCCCATATGTGCACTCGAGAAACGAAACGCACACTCACTCTACTAATTATTAACTTGCGCAGCAACGAGACTATTTCTACAGCATGACTTGTGATGCCGGCGCCAGATCCTGACACGTCTCCTGCTGTGGCTCGTCTCGCCCTTTGGACATGCCTCCTGCTCTGCTCCTGCTCTGCTCTGCTCCTGCTCTGCTCCTGCTCTGCTCCTGCTCTGCTCTGCTCCTGCTCTGCTCCTGCTCTGCTCTGCTCCTGCTCTGCTCTGCTCTGCTCCTGCTGACTGATCACTGACTGATTCCTGACTGATCACTGACTGATCCCTGACTGATCATTGAATGATCACTGACTGATCATTGACAGATCCCTGAATGATCATTGAATGATCATTGACTGATTCCTGACTGATCACTGACTGATCCCTGACTGATCATTGACAGATCCCTGACTGATCATTGACAGATCCCTGACTGATCCCTGACTGATCCCTGACTGATCATTGAATGATCCCTGACTGATCCCTGACTGATCATTGAATGATCACTGACTGATCATTAAATGATCATTGAATGATCCCTGACTGATCCCTGACTGATCCCTGACTGATCATTGCCAATAAAGAAAGCTAGCTAGCTAGCATACGTGAGAATGTTTCAGCTGTGTTAGCATGTCTACAGTTTCTTTCTTTCTTTCTTTCCTGTCACTGTTGTGCACTGAACAGCTCGTATACAGAAAGCCGTCATATAGCAGCTGGTACACCGACACAGCGACATTTAAACTGCTCAACTGTCAAAGCAGCGCTTAGCACAGGACGCAGTGAGAGCGGCGCCGAGCTAGTCAGCTGGCATGCTAACGTTTTGGTCAGGGTTTTTGCCTCTTTTGGGCAGCTCTTCCGGAAGAAAAAAACACCAGAAACAAAAGCAAGACCTTGACGATGGTGAAAATGCTTCGTTTACCTGATAACGGAGATGAGTAAACTGGAAGGGTCCTTGCTTTTGGACACTGCACTCCGGAATCGGCTGGCGTCAGCTGCCATTTTTCCGCTTCAACGCCCAAACAGTGTCACCTGACCGGCAGCGGAATCAGCCAATGAGAAGCCGCTCGTCAACCCAACGGCAGCGGTGTTAGCCAATGAGAAGCCAGTTTCGGTTTCCTTTGTGATGGCAATGGTTTTATGGGAAATGTAGTATTTTAATGTAAATGTAGTCGCTCTGACCAATACACTGATCTATATAATGAGAATCAGCCATGCAAGAGGAGTAAAAAAAAAAAAAAAAAAAAAAGGCCTTTTTGAGTTCAGGGGTACTTTAAAGATTACAGTCTTAAAGGATTACAACATTTCGGGGATTGCTTTACGATTTGAATGAATGTTTCTTTTACAGAAAGTTGAAGTCTTGTGACCGGCAGCAGTTTGTGCAAACTCATGCCGAGTCAGGTCCCAATTCAAAGATCAGGCCACTTCTCACACTTCACACTTCACCGTGCATTTCCATAATATGCCACATAACATAAGAAAGATGGTGTTTCTCAACCTCCAGGAAAGGTTCACGTGCTCGGATGAGTTCTTGCGGCTCAGACGCAGAGCTGTAGGCTTGAAGGTTCTCTTATTTTGCGTGCTCGTCATTGCAAGGTTACTTGAAAAGAACGTGCATGTTCTTTCCAGGAACCCACGTCTGTTCTTCGTGTTCTTTGTATTGAGAAACAGTCAGAGAGAGGGTTATTGGCATGCCGCAGGCTGGCATGTAGCACTTATCCAGAGCGACTTCCAGAAGCGCTTTGTAGTCTCCAGCGAAATCATATCCTCACGCGAGTACCCATAGGCCATGGTCAGGAATACCATCACGCTAAAGCCCTGCTGGAGAGTTAGTGTGGGAGTTAGTAAAGCTACGGAAACAGAACAGTTCTTTTAAGGTATTTATTAAGTGTAGATTTAGTGCTGGCTTAAGTGAAGAGGTGGGTCTTCAGTCGTCGTTTGAAGACAGCCAGTGACTCAGCTGTTCGGACAGTCAGGGGAAGTTCTTTCCACCACCTGGGTGCCAGAACGGAGAAGAGTCTTGATGCATGTCTTCCTTGTGTCTTGGGATGGCGGGTCGAGTCGAGCCATGTTTGTGGCTCGAAGGGAACGTGGTACAGAGCGGGGTTTGAGCAGTGTCTTTAGGTAGGTGGGGGTCCGTTTTTGGCTTTGTAGGCCAGCATCAGTGTTTTAAATCTGAAGTGGGCAGCGACAGGAAGCCTGTGGAGGGAAACGCAGCAATGGAGTGATGTAAGAGAACTTGGGGAGGTTGAAGACAAGACGTGCAGCTGCATTTTGGATCAGTTGCCGGGATCCGATGCCAGAAGTGAGTTGCGGTAGTCCAGTCTCGAGATGACAAGCTGTTCCACTGTGTTCTGACTGTAGACAAGGTTTCATCAGACTACTCACCCCTGAGGGACTATAACCACAGAGAAGACCTGCGGGGTGCCCTGGATCGCAAGATCAAGAGACATTGTGACTGTCTGCCTCGGTCCAGAAACTTCATCAGGCTCTTCTGTAGAAAGAGGACAGGACATCTGTGCAGATCTGTCTTCTCCACACCAGAAGTGTCGAGAGGATCACGCAGAAAACCGAAAGACTGCAGAGTTACTGTTTACCTTTCGTCGTACTGTCTTGTTTGTATGGTATTGTATCCAGTTGGTTGTTATTTATGCAGTGAGCACTGGATTTTCATGCTCCTCGGAATTATTGTAAAGGCACACGACCGTCCCTTTAAGTTATAATTAAGTTATTAATAAGTGGGGGCTTCGGTAATAATTTTGATACTCGAGTTTCCGACTTCTTACTGGCCTTCAGCCTTTTATCATGGCAGTATCATGGTCGGTAGTTCTTTTATTTTTCTAAATACAACTCGGTTTTGTGTTTAGTCACCGGTTATGCCATATGCTTGCAACTCTTACTGTTGGTTTGCTATGTAAATTTTTACAATCGCAAGAAAAATAGATCAGGATCGTTTACTAGCGTTATTGGTGCACTTGAATGCAAAGGCTTCATAAATACATCATTGCAAGTGCGAAATAGAACCATATAAAGCATCAGTCCAAAGTTTATTTGAGCATTTCTATTTTTTCCCATCTGTATCTATGACATTGTAAATGTTCATTGTGTCTGAGCAGGTGTAATGAATTACTTTCTGATCTGAGGTAGCCCATTCATCTGCACTTGGCAGTGAGCAGCGGACCTTCCCCTCAGTATCTCTTGGCAATCTCTGCCGGAGCAAACCAAGCAGGAAAGGCCATTGATCCTGGTGGAGAGGGTCGATGTGACAGTCTTCGCTTTGATTGATGTCTCCGTGGACTGTACAGATAACAAAGTGGGCGATCTTTGTGTTTCCTCTAAAAAGAGAAACAATCACAAAGGCTCTTGGGTCCACTCCTCTGGGCCAAGGTTAATTCTGGACGCCTTATCAGCTTCCTTTGCAGCCAACAGTCCATCAGTCTGACTAATCTGCTGTCCTTTACTGATGACAAGGTGTTGGGGTTTCTTTCATCACTTCCTATAGTGGTGCTTCCTAAACTGGGATCGCAAAAAAAAATGAGGACAAAAGTTCTGTAAAGCATGTAGAAAAGTCTAACTCTAGATCTGCATTTATATTTATATATTTAAGGTGCCTTGAGAACACAGAGTCCAGACGGTGACGGAGGAAGACGAGTGGTCTGATGCAAAATGAAGGACATTTATTATGGTGAATAAATGGAAACTATTGAGTAGGTGTATAGGAGATTAATAAAATAAAAAAACTCAAAACAATTGCCATAATGCCATTTAAGCAATTACATTTTCAGTGTAATTGTGATGCTCAGAGATACACAGACAACAGGGATCCAAGTTGCAGAGTGATTTATTAAATCCGTTAGACAAACTCGGCGTAGATGAATCCAGGCAGAGGGTCATACACGTGAAATCAATCAGTCCAGGCAAACAAAACAAAAGGGGCGAGCAGAGAGAATCGTCAACGAGGCAAAACGCTATCGAAAACCAGAATAACCAACAGACATTTAAAAACGCTCAGTAATGCACGTAAGAGTGGCAAGACTTGGCAAACTAAGTGTGAGTGACAACAAATTCCAGGTGTGTGTGTGTGTGGAAGTGTTCAGAACTCTGGTGGTGTGGGGAAGAAAGTGCAGGTGGGGTGGTGAGGGTGGTGAGCCTCTGGTGGATGGGAGGAGGAAGGTCAGGCGAGATCGTGACAGTAATGGGCTTCACATTCGTCATTTGTGGGGTCATAGTTACAGACAGATGCAGAGATGGGCAATACTGTATTTCTGATACATGTATTTGAAACAGAAAACACTGTTTTGTCATTTGTATTGAAGGGTCGAAGAAAAAGAAATGAAATGTCATTTGTATCAAATTGCTTTTGTGCTCTTGAAGCTTGTATTTTCTAAATATTGAAAATACGATTGAGTGCAAAGGTTTGCAAGACATTTAATGTAAGTGAGATGTTCCTTCATTATCACAAGTAACAAAAATGGTCTAAAATGGTATGTTATGATATCAACAGTGATTTTTTTCCTTTTTTTTTTCTGAATGCGATATAAATGTGGACTTTTATTCCAAATGCCTCTCATGACTTTTTCAGCTCCCCTGCTGTTTGTTTTGGATTTAATTTTTTATTTATTTTTTTGCAAATCTCACTGGCGTTTTTTTCTTTTCCTTTCAAGCTATTTTCCTTCCACGCTTTGTGTTTGTTCCATTTTCTGAATTACAGGTTTCCCTGTTGGTAATGGCCTCACTAAACACTATCTTTATCACCTTCTCCAGGAACCCTGTAAACTCATCTTCTTATTGTCCATTTTAAAAATTATTCGAGCAGTTTCCCTCGCCGAACTATTAACGCTTGCAGTTTGTCTGCAGTGTTGCAACGTTATGCCATTTAAATCCCATTTATCCCCTTCTTTAGCGCTGTGACAGGTCAGTATTTTCAGCTTTAGATCGAGATTCACTGCAGCACCAAACACGAATCAAAGGCAGCGCCTTCTGTTTGCGAACAGCTCATGAACAGCGCAGGAGCTGGAAAATGGAGACGTACCAATGGATTGACTGGCTTGTTTCTATCCAGCATGATGCAAAATGTTTCAGTAGCTAGCAAGTAAAGCTGCCCTGATCTTGTATCTACGTTGAGCTCTCGCCAATACCGGAGGAAATACATCAACATCATCAGGCGAACATTTGTGATACAGTAATACTTCCGAAACTGTAAAATGGAAAGCTAACATTACTGTTATCAAATGATGTGGCACTGCTGATCTTATCTCCCCATGTATTTCAAAATGTATTTTCAAAATATAAAATACTCTATTTTCTTATCATTTATGGTTGGTATTTTTTACATTTACATTTGGGTGTATTTTGCATTACATATCAAACCACATTTGTAATGCGCTTTTGCTGCTTTGCTCATTTTTGCTCATTCCTGGGCAAACTACAAAAAGCAACAAACACAACAGATATACAATGTCATTCGGTTTGACTGTCACTTAGTCATTCAGTCTTAAAATGCAGAGAACATGAAATCGAGTCACCATAATTAAACACGTTTTCCTCGCGTTTACAGGCAACACGTGAGCCGTTAGTTGCTAGCAACTAATCAAACCTCTCACTTTTTTAAACCTCCTCACACTCGTGGCTACAATAATAATATAATAATAAGTATAGATCACAGTAATATATGGCATTAACCCCTTAAAGTGGCAGTTTAGTCTTCAATTATTCATCCGAAAGCATATTACGCAATAACTGCTGAGAATTATTCAGCACCTGCAGTGAAAGGAATAGGTAAAGGTGTGTAGTTATGAAGGTTTAGGGGGTTAGATGTTAACATCCTGGCACTAGTGGCTACAAATAATAAGGATATGGGAATGCTTTATTAAAACCTATAGCCATGAGATTATATCCACTAAAGTGTGTCCTTAGGGTGAGTGGACCGTCTTAGTAATACATCTCGGTAATGCGAATTCTCAAAACGACATTATGCAGATTAATCATGTCCGCTTAACAAGCTAATGGGCCGCGGCATTTTGGCGACAGGGATGGCTGCGTGCAAACACGCGAGAACGGGAAAAGCTGCGTTTAGAACGAAATGAGCTAAAACGCTGCGGCGACGACGCAAATCGGCCAACATTCAGCGATATTAGTATGTGTCTCTTGTTTCCCAGCTGCCTGCCAAGTTCATCAAGCGACTTTTGCATGCCGACCGTGATGCAAGCGTGGATCCAGAGGCTGTGGATGTGGCGACATTTTGAAGCACGATCATTTTGTAAAGGCATGAAGGTCCACGCTGGTGCCTGGCACCACACAGTCGAAGTTCTCACATCACGCTGCATCAGAAATATAACCTCTGGCTATGCATGTTTAAAAAGACGCACACTGAGGCCTGGCCTTTTCACACAGGCGCTTCTTTGCATCTATTCAAACTAAGCACTTCCCTTGGTTCCCTGAATGAAAAAAAGGAAAATATATCTCACTTTTACAATTTATCTACCAAAAAAACAACAACCCTGATTGTATTTTTGTGTATAACCCTTGTGTATTTAGGGCCCTTGGGTATTTAGGGCCCCTTGTGTATTTAGGGCCCTTGTGTATTTAGTACCCCTTGTGTATTTAGGGTCCCTGGTGTATTTAGGGTCCCTGGTGTATTTAGGACCCCTGTGTATTTAGGGTCCCTGGTGTATTTAGGGTCCCTGGTGTATTTAGGACCCCTTGTGTATTTAGGGCTCCTTGTGTATTTAGGGTCCCTTGTGTATTTAAGGCCCTTGTGTATTTAGGACCCCTTGTGTATTTAGGACCCCTGGTGTATTTAGGGTCCCTGGTGTATTTAAGGCCCTTGTGTATTTAGGACCCCTTGTGGTTTTAGGGCTCCTTGTGTATTTAGGGTCCCTGGTGTATTTAGGGTCCCTGGTGTATTTAGGACCCCTTGTGTATTTAAGGCCCTTGTGTATTTAGGACCCCTTGTGTATTTAAGGCCCTTGTGTATTTAGGACCCCTTGTGGTTTTAGGGCTCCTTGTGTATTTAAGGTCCCTGGTGTATTTAGGACCCCTTGTGTATTTAAGGTCCCTGGTGTATTTAGGACCCCTTGTGTATTTAAGGTCCCTGGTGTATTTAGGACCCCTGGTGTATTTAGGGTCCCTGTGTATTTAGGACCCCTGTGTATTTAGGG
>JAOUQW010000014.1:11013539-11026821 GCA_028565825.1 Olivaichthys viedmensis
CAAAACAAAAAGACGAAAAAAAAAAACCAAAAAAAAAAAAAAAAAAAAAAAAAAAACTGACCAGAAATTCTGAAAAATCCAAAACAAACGGCCGACCTGCAAACGTCCTAAGAAGAATAAAAAAGTGGATCATTATTAATATACTTTTTGGGTATTTTTGTTACTTGAAGGAACATTTGTAAAACCTAACTAGCGTTAAATGTCTTGTTGGTGCTATCATTTCGGAGTAAGGGTGTGCAAACTTTTGCACTCAACTATACTTTATCAATCAACTGTGATTCCAATAGATTTTGACACTTGAAATTAATTTGATTCGATCATTTTGATGCACTAAAAACACATTTTCTTTCATTAACATGGTAATCTTGGATATTGAATTGTGAAAAAGGTCTGATCGATGGATTTACACACACTGCAAGTGTGACGGCCACAAAATTCTGTTGGTATGCAGAGTTGTAATGATGCACACGTGTTCAGGTTTGATACGGTTTGTGATATTCTACAGAACTCTAATGGCTCGGGAAAAGACACATTTTAGATTTCAAAACAAAAGATTGCAAAGTAGCTTGTCATTATGCAAAATATCGATCTCATCAAACTAAAAAGAGGTCGACTTGCATAGTTTAGGTTTGGGAACGCTAATTTAAATGTCTAAACCTCACGCATACCGAAAATGGCTAAAGACGACCATTTTGGGTTTAATATGTACGCTATAAAATTACTCGTTAAAAAAGTTAATTGCAGAAATTGTTCTAGATGCAACATAAAGTAAAAGCCCAAAGTAAGGCACGCAAATGCCTAGTTTCCTTTAAAGACGCCAAATAAAGAGATTCAGTGGATTATCGACAATAAAACTTTACATTTCAATACGCCGTTTAAAATACAATTTTTAAAATAAGTGTGTTGAAATTGTTACACCGTTCATGTTATATGTTAGAAGTTTGGGAGTTTTAAATAACTTCCGCTGTTGGGCCCTTAAACAAGGCCTTTAACCTTAAACTGCCCCAGTGGTGCCGTCCGACGCCTCACCCTGTGGTTAAGGACCTGCGTCTGTCATCAGATCATCATGAGTTCAAGTCTCTGGATTGGAGGAGACTGACCCAGGCTTGAGACACTGACTAACGTGTGACGATGGTTCCTAAACTCATGTGAATCCTCAAAACTGTGCATCATTATATTCACAAAGTGAACCTTATGATGGGGTTGTTATTTGGAAGAACGTTATCAGTGTTGAATACACTCTGAATTAATGAGCTCAAAAGACCTTAGAGCAGTCTCATGAGTCATCCCTTTGTATCATGCATATGGATGTGTTTTTGCCTGTGAGAACTACAAGGGAAGCCTTTTTTCTCTGGTGCTGTGCTTCTCTGTATTGTTTAGAGGAGTTTCTTTTTTAAAATAAAGTGTCTAACAGCGTTTAATGAAGGATTGAGCCCACTCGAGACAAATGTGGGCCTAATATCTCCTAATATTTGGCGTACTAAACACTATATACTATACATTATGTACTTGTAACACTTGTCTCACTCTGTTCGTCAGTCTTTCAGCGGAATATAAACCACAGCGCCCTCTGGTGGCTCCTCCCCTTCAGCTACGTAGAGCAGGCTGCAAGCGCTTCGTGCAAAAAGTCTCCAGCGGTCCATACTTCGGGTTTAAGTACATCATCCAGGTATCAATAGTGCATTACTTCTCATTAGTGCGTGACGTTCTTATTTTGAAAGGCATTGCCTCTTATGCTGCAAATGGGAGTAACCGTAATTACACCCTTTTGACTGGGTAAAAACATTCACGTTGACCTTCAAGTGAGATTTATGGAACTTTGGCAGCTTTCTGACAGCCTCCATTTCTTCGACCGATCCCGGAAGTCTTAACGTTCGTTCATAAGGTAGGTATTCGTTTCTCTTTTTAGTATTCGGAAGCTTTGTCTTTTTTAAGCCACATAAATTGACTTAAACTTAAACTTTATAAACTTTAGATTTATTAAACCCGTGAATGAAAACACAGAAATGAAATGAAAAGCGTCGTGGCTTGGTTGCAGCATCGGTTCTGGTGTAAAATGTGTTTAATCCACTAACCCGAGGTTCCATGATTTGTGTCCATTGTAGTTTAAGACCTTTAATGGAGTTTTACTGAACATTATCTCTTTTTGTACCACGAGCTTCATATTCGACCGCCCGCATGAGCGTAAAAACCGCCCGCCTACTGCCGCCTACTGGATATAATTTGAACTTCAGTAACGAACATACTTAAAATGATGGTTAATTATAAAACGTAAATATTATTGTTTCTAAGGTCGTTTTCGAGAACGAGTATTCTGATATTCGGGCCAGCTCTAGTTCTGTTCAAGATTAGAAAGAGCTGTGTTAATGTTTCGCTCGCGTTACCATATAGCTTTGTTAGATAAACATAATTTTTATCGAGTAAACGACGTGACAATGCGTGAACGCTTTCAAGTCAGAATAACGGAAAGTTTTCCCGTCCTCCCGAATTCTCCCACATGACGAGGATGCTACTAGTACGAGAACCGATGTCCATGCAGCACAATACTGGAAAGAAAAGTTTTAGCCAAAATAGGAACCATATTCTACTCTTATAAAAGGGAACAAAACCAGCTTCTTCTCATTATGGGGTAGATGGAGAAAACGCAAGCCTGTGGCATGAAAATCGGAACGCAACCTGCAAAGAAGAGTCCTAATGTTTTTCGCTGCACGACAGTCTTGAACTCGCACATCCTCCTTTCCACATCATTATCCAAAACCACCATGTACTGAAACACTAGTCAACGGGAGCTGCCAGTTGGGAGGGGGTGCGAAAACCTTTCTCCGCTCTTACCTTCAGGGCCGGTTCTCTCTCGGTGACTGAGCGCAAGTCACCTGACCACATCAAACATAATGAGACGGCTCCCTGTTAACGAGACACAGATCAGCTTAATGAGCTTGGCCACAGAAAAGGCCCCCTCTCTCAATTTGCTGCTAGCCCTCTCATGCTGCTTCAGTCTCGTCCCTTTTCTCTCTCGCTGGCTCTCTTGCTTTTCTGTCTTTTCCTTTTTCTTTTATTTTTTTCTTTCCTCACCTGCTTTAAAGAATGACAGATCTTTCATTTCGGGTGTGTGATGCATCACAGAGAACGGCGTATTATTTCATTCGTAGAGGCTGCTTTAAAGTGGAGAGTCTATTGAACATGCCAGTTTTGGACAGACACATTCTGTCTCGTGTTCTCATCTTCAAATCAGGAAAAAAAAAGAAAACGAAAAAGATGACTGCGTTTTATGAAATTGAAAAAGGTAAACATCAGGTAAACTTTGCGTGCAGGCTTTAACATGCACACGCAGGCGACTTTTCCCTCGCTCACTTCTTTAGCTGTCGGTGTGATATCCAGAGGTCACGACCTTAATGAGGCGAACTGATTGTGTGCCCACGAGTGCCGAGATTAAGTCGGGCTCTCTGAGACCGGGCCCGTCTCTAAATCAAGGCTGGAGTCGCCGGGTGAGCTGATTAGACGGTGGCGAAGGATGATCCTCCCACCGCTTTTTCCCTTCACCATAAATATTCATACACAGAACCCACGCACCTCTCACCATTACATGCTAATTACCTTTTTTCAAGTTCACTGACAGGTTCAGCAGGGAGACAGAAAGTGCATTAAAGACACACTCGTGCAGCTTTTGCCTTTTAATGAAATAATCCCCTCGCCGCGTATCTGAACTGCACACTAAAATACCACCGCCATGGTATAATCGGTGCGCTTATGTCCTAATCAGTGGATTCTGTCACCTGCATCATGAATGCATACAGACTTCATATTACTCCAGGTTGCGTACTAGTTTATTTAGATATACGGGAAGAAAGGATGATTTCAGCAGTCCAAATTTGGAATCTGTTGTGGAACGATCTTAGAAGAATACAACAGTAAGACCATGTGCCTTTTTTCTTTCTTTTTTTCCATAGAACTATGGACTGTGAAACTGTTCAGTTTGCGTTTTGAGCTTTTGGACTTGGCTGATGGATCACGAGCTATGTTTACATGCAGACTCTTACCATGCGTTCACACCGGCAGCAATTTTTCACCTCTCAACGCTCATAGCGCATTTTGTTGCTAGTTGCTAGCCATTCCCATTTGAAGCTAGATACAGAATGCAAAACATCTCCTATGACCACGAATCGGATGTCTCCCTGCTGAAAATAAAAAACCTGGAGGAAAATGGTAGTCCTTGCGTATCAGTTGCATCCGTACAGTGTGCATCGCTGCCTGCTGGAGTCAGAATTAGCTGAAAACGTTTCTGTCTGCAGTGAAAACACAGGCACCGCTCTGTTTAGGTAAATCCAAACACTTTAAGCCCGTAGCCTGCACGGCGAGTATCACCGTCTGGTTCAGAAGCTGGGACTAGGAACATATGTGGTCACCACATTGCTTCTCTTCTCATTTGCATAAAGTTAAACTCTGCTCAACTTTTTCTTGTCGCTCATCCCGCCCACTTTGCATTGCCAGCAGTCGCTTCGCCTCCTGTCACTGAAAATCGCCAGCGCTCATTGAAAATGAATGACTTCTGGCCAGTTTGTCGCATCGCGGCGCTGCCAATGTGATCCCATAGTACTATGGGATATATAATACTATGGGAGTATATATACACACATAAAATCAGAATAGAGTTAAACTGATTGAGGCCAATCTGAATTCAAATTCTATCCGATCGCACATGTAATCCATTTAACAATCCATTAAATCGAAGAAAAATCACCACGTGACTGAACACAGAAGGAAATCATGTTACATCATGCTAATTTAGTCTTTTTCTCTTTTATAAAAAAAATTATTGCAAGTTGGGATGGGTATTTAACTCATGTTTTGAATGCACGAATGCTACTTATTAAGGACATGCAGAGTTATAGACTTTTTTTCTTTTCTTTAAAAAAAATTTGATTTATACAAAAGAAATTCATCTTATCGTTTTGATTATTCTGTATTCTTTACTGGATATGTAAATGCTCACGTGAGTCAGTTTTGTTAGACTGCCACGTGAGTGTGGAATAAAGTTAGACATTTGGAGGATGCTTTGCTGAGACTGACGCCATTTAAGACGCATCAACAGTGATTTAAAAACTCGGATTGCATCCTGAACTAACGTTAACTACTTGTTGCTCTCTAAAAGGACTCTAGATGCAGATTCATGCATGCATATATTTGGTTCTGGTTACATGCAACGTGCATGTAAACTGAGATTTTCAACAGATTGCAATCTTCTGAATGTATATAAAAAGTTCATTCGTAATCTGCAGTTGGAATGAATTCATTCTGATTGGTGGAAATCTTTGCATTCACACTTAAGCCCCTGTCAGACAGTTTTCATGGATGACCAGTATGTAGATGTGTAGGATGTATTTGACGTGCAAAAAAAAAAAGAGACCTTTTTGCATCCTAATATAAGTTATCTGTTCCAAATGCTGGTTCAGGTTCTTGCTCCGGAGAGGAAAAGGGAAGTGTGTGGAGGAAGGAAAGAGTGGCTGGAAGGCCTGCGCTCTTTGATATGCCCGAGAGCTTCATTATGAAGGTGGGAAGGTGTTCCGACTCGTTTAAAGCCGGAGCGTGAGGAAGCGGTAATGTCCCAGATTACCCCTCCCTCCACTTGGGTCTCGAGGTTAATGAAACTTCTGATGAGAAGCGCAATTTGCCTCTGTCTATTATCTCCTCGCCCAAGAGCTACTCTGCAGGTTTTATTTTTTACACCGATGCGCGCGCGAGACAGGAGAGAGGAAATATCAAAAGATGATGAGTTTTTAATCTTTTAACATTTACATGTCGCAGGAGTGACACACGGGCCTGGACTGCTAATGTCATTCTGGAAATTCCTGTGACCTACGGCAGACACCTCAAAGCTCGGAGATGGCGCAGAATTAAAGGATCCAGAGTTTTCTCTCTCTTTTGTTTTTTTTCCCCCCCTAAATTTATTTATTATTTTTTTAAATCCCCTTCTTACTATGTCTTGCTTTTCTTTTAAGTCTGGCAATTAAATTTTTATAATGAGAAACAGGAGTGTAAATGAGCAGACGAGACACGAAAAAGGCTTAAAGAATCTGGAAGCTTTTTTTGGAGGTCGATCTGTATTGAGCTGAGCGACATTAATCGCTTTGCAAAGTTTAAAATGAGCCTCGTCTTTATCGCTATGATTATATCGTAGCTACATCGGGACTTTTGTCCCCTGGTGATGATGTAACTGTAGCTCATGGTGCCCAGGTGTGTGTGTGTAAATATATAATGAGGGATTTTACTGCTTGACATACCAATACCTCTCTCTTCCTCGTTCTTATTTGTTCACACATGACTGAATGGGGCTTTGAATAATCTGTTAGCTCGTCTATCAGTTTTTATGAACTTCTTTACCTGTGAGGTGGAGAAAAATACTAAATCGTGGATGTGGTCATATTGACCTGTTTTATAGACATGAGTCAGATTTGCTACCTGTTGACTATCAAACAGTAACTTTAATTCAGTATTACAAGAGCATGGCTTGGTGAAGGGCGTGTTCATTCTGTCAGTCTGCTGGACTGTTTAATGCACGCCACTGATTCGCTATAAGGAGTAAAATCTATACCAGGGGTCGTCAACTGGTGGACCGCGGTCCGGATGCAGACCCAGCAAAGTATTTCAGCGGACCGAACCGAGCACTTGGAAAAATATCGTAGTTATGGGAGAAAAAAAAACATGAACCAGTGCGGCTTCTGTATCAGATCCTCTGTTGCGGCTCATCCAGTCACATGCATTTCTGTAAATTATTTAACTACAGGTAGCGCATAGGACCAGACACTAGCTACAGGGCTGGAGACATCAGGTCAGAAAGGTTGGAAAAGAAAGAAAAGTCGCACGACAGAATGTTTAAAGACGAAAGGCGAAGTGTACGTTTATTCTTTCAGCTTCGAGTTTAAAACCGTCATCGTCATCTGTTCAGACTTTGTGGCGCGAGTCAAAAGTGGTAACGTGAAGCGCCGCTACGAAACAAAACATAAAAACTTAAATTAACCTCCCCACAAAATTCGGTTCTGAGGAGAAATAAAATCAATCAACTCGGTCTGATATGACTCGATATAAAAGGTCCACCAGAACGTTCGTTCATTCCCTTACAGCTCAAGAGCGAATGAATGTT
Organism: Olivaichthys viedmensis; assembly: GCA_028565825.1. Lineage (NCBI taxonomy): Eukaryota > Metazoa > Chordata > Actinopteri > Siluriformes > Diplomystidae > Olivaichthys > Olivaichthys viedmensis. The sequence goes on from JAOUQW010000014.1 coordinate 11,020,678, forward strand.
TATAAAGGTATGTTAAAGATGCAACATTTAACTTCTTACTTATTTCATTAGTCGCCACAAATTAATCATTAACGGTGAAGCATTAAAATGTAACTTGTCGCCATTCAGTCATGTTAGTTTGCTTATCCGGACCTTTTGGAAGCAAGGAATTTTACGGAACTGGACCTTCACAAATTTGACTTGAATACCCCTGATTTTATACCGTGTTATACCTTCATGTGTATACAGGTGTTATTGTCATATATATTTGTTTAGTGAGAGTTTGAACCAGGAAATAATCATAAAAAAAAAAAAAAGTGTTGTACTGCTTGGACAGATCATAAATTAATTAGCTACGCTCCGGGCCAGTGAAATTTCCAACGTGCTTGTCCAGTCCCATGTTCTGGTTGCCCAAAAACCTAATTAACCAGACTAAAAAGTGGTATCTCACGTAATTAAACTAAAGAAGTATGACAAGCTAGTTAGCTAGCTAAGAGCATTAATACAGACTAGAGATGTTGCATAGGGAAGTGACGGCCAGCGCGTATCCTTAGTTGATGTGTGCAGTTCAGCAGGTGCTGGGATTCGGGAACTTTTACAGGATTGAGGTGCGTCACGCCACCGAGAGAATTAGAACCGACTAAAGCGTGTCGTAAACGTACGTATCAAATGAAATATTTTGTTTTGCGAAAGTCAGTCGGGAGCAGGGTTTTTTTTTTTTTTTTTTTCTCTGGTTGTTGGACAACAGCCTACTGGGTTGCCTTGAATGGCAATACTTCATAGTTTTAGGTTGTGGTGTTTCAAGTTTATTTAAAAGTAGAGAGTTCACTAGCATTCACTTTGCTAAATAGCCTCATTGCCCGTGGTGCTTAAGCTTTACAAGCAGCACGGAGGATTTTCTTGCGCAGCTCTGCCCATCCGAGCCCAAAGTAATTCCAAATTAGGAACAATGCATCGCCAGAGTGTTCGCCAATGTAAGTAAAATCTGGAAGTATTAAAAGTTATCGTATTGAATTGTTTGCACATTGCAGTATTGAAACCGTATTAAACTTTTAACACTTTGTGCAACACTACTTGGAAGCAGGAGTGGGTGATTTGGTAAAAATATCATATCGCAACGTTTGTGTTAGGACACACAACACACCAGCAAACAGTCGTGCCACATTTAAAAACATTTCATTTCCAGCTGGTAAAACTTGTGCTAGCATAACAAGCTAGGATCCGTGTCGGCTCTTTGTTGTTGTTCTTATGCTATTTTTTATTTGACATTGCTGCATGTTGTTGTAATTGGTCTAGGTTCTTTATAAAGCATGTAGTTGGAGCTTCGCATTGGAGAGCTATTGAAAAACCCACAACACTCTCAGAAAAGGGTCTCATGATGATGCAATTTATTGCGATATCGAAGCCCAACACCTCTCGGAGCTCATAAAGGAAGAAACAACAGGCAAGTCTGAGACATTGCTGAGTGAAAACGCTTTCCTCAACATCCGTTAGTGGACCGAGCTGTTCTTTGGGTTAATGTTGGAAGGGCACTGACTTGGCCATGACTTTGTAACAATAATAAGTGTCAAAAGTGTCACACTCTATCTGTCTGTCTCGTTCTCTCTGTCTCTCTCTCTCTCACCAACTGATTTCTTTTTCTAGAAGTGCTGAGAATTGGGGCGAAGTGTTATGCACTAAGCCGTCAGGAGCACATTTGAGAAGAGTTGCTTTTCTTAACTCTCCATCTGGCTGTGTTTTTTTTTTTCTTTTTTTTTCTTTTTTTTTTCTTTCTTTTTTTTTTTTTTGATGGTGTTTGGTTTTTTGTTTTGTTTTCCGAACATATCAAATCTCCATCTGTTAAAGTGCACATGAATTATTAAACGGAGCAGAGAGACGGACCTGTTTTATTCCTCAATATTTGTCTGCACTGAAGGACAGTGCTACAGATATATATATATATATATATGTGCCTTCCCAGTGCTTCGTGTCGGTCTTTTATTGATATCAAATCTTATATCTTTGCCAAGAATTAGAGCCACTGAAACACAGTGAGTGTTTATCATAAAGGTACAGCTGATGCGTTTGGCCTTCGAATATGAAATTTACTAAAGTGTCCAACGGTTTTTTTATAGTCGTCACTTGCCCTCGGGTCCATGTCAAGTCTCTGGTCATCTCGCACTCGCATCCCAGTCGAGTCCAAAGCCCTTGAGCTGCTACTCGAGTCGAGTCCAAGTCAAGTCCTGAATGGTGTCCGAAGCGGGCGGGGCTGAAGTAGCGTACGCTCATAGAGGGGGGAAAAAAGGGTTCCTCAAGGGTTTTTGGGATATTAATGGTTCTTTATGAAGGGATTCTACAAGCTTTCGAAAGATCGAAAAACTCTTTAGGGGGTGTAATTTTTAGCCATATTCTTTTCCTAAGGGTGTAGTTTTGAAAAAACAAAAACATTTAATATGAATACCCCGATCCCACTTTTTCCATTCTTGGTACTGATATTGGAGCATCGGCTGAAACGATACCGACATCCTCACAGGAACCGAGCCCGCGCTCTGCTAACTTCTGTTTCCAAGTTATGTGAAACATCAGAGGTGTGATGGCGGTGCGCTTTAAGACTATTTGCGTCCTGTGTTCAGCATTACACAGATTCACGGCATAAAATACGCCAGTGGCTCGGATTAGAAAATGTTCAATCTGATCCGATACTGATCCAGGGTTGAAGGTCCGTATGGAATCGGTGAATCCCTTCTGTTTAATTTTAAAGAAACAATTATTGATGGTAGCCTACGTACACGTCAGAGCAGGCAATATTCAGGAAAGCCTTTCAAGTCCAAGTCAAAGCTCACGTTGAGTCACAAATCGTAGATAAACGAGTTCAAGGCAAGCTACAAGTTACAAAAACCATGACGTGAGTCCAGGCCTCAAAGTTTAGTGCACACCGGTGATGATGTACTTTATCAAAAATGATGTTGGACTTCAGACGTCAGTGGAGAGAGATCCCTTTAATCACAGACAAGCGGCAAGAGCTAACGTACTGATGTTACTCACAGTGACCGTAGAAATGGGGAATGTGGTCCTGAAACAGGTTCCTTAGACTTGCTACAAGCACTACTACTCTTGTCTGTTTATTGTATAGATGCTGTGTTTTTTTTTTTTTTTTTTTATCAAATTTTATAGGTGCAGGTATGTTTTTTCCTTTTATTTTGCTTTGACCACCCTTCTAGGTTTTTATTTTATTTTTTCTTTCTCCTCTTTCATTTGTAATAATTTAGTTAAGTTAGTGAATTCCCATGGGCCTTTGCGAATACCTGCAAAATTGCAGTTACACATCTTAATCATCTGCCCTGGATCTTTTCGCCTGGCAGGAACAGAGGATATGTTTTGTAGTGACAGCCTTCATATAAGAAGTTGTAGAGCTGCGTGTGTTTTTGTAAGTGTAAGTGTAATGAGCTTTTAATGGCGGTGGGATCGTCGGTGCGTGTCTGTTTCTGTTGCCTCAAGCCGCACACGTTTCCTCGCTATCTACAGTGAGCATGTATGCGCACACCATAAAAAGTGCACTTGCCATAACCGCGCTCACATATTCAAGATATTTTCCATCTTTTGGCCCTTTTGTGCTTAAATATGGCTCTCTTTTTTTTGTTCTCTCCTCACTGCAGTGGATGAGTCAGAGCTGAGACGAAAGATCAGCGAAGAAGTGCAGAAAGGTCTCGAAGAGGAGAGGAGCAAGACGCAGCAGGAGCTTCATCAGTGGTAAATGTGCACACACACACACACACACACACACACACACACACGTACACTAAACTAGATACACTGATATACTGGCTGCGAGGGGGAAAAAAACACATTACGTGCTCAGTGTAAATGTTAAATATCGAGTTTTAGTTCAGTGACTTTTCTTCCTAATAGAAATTTCATGCATAATAATATAACATCCTGACGCCGGGTTTGAATGTAATTTCGAGTCCAGAGCACGAGGACGAAGACAAATCACTGTTACCCAGATTAAAACGTTATATCTTGGGAGTGGTCAAGTCGGGACACAAATGTAGCTGTACTCTCCCTGGATTCGTTCACCTCCTTTTCCGGGACCCATCAGGCTCCCTTTTTCCTGTTTCTTTTTTTTCTTCTTCTAAATCAATTAATCATCGGAGAGCGACTCACACTGGGGGTAATTTCCTCCTTACTGATGGTGTGATCTATTAACTTCCACTGATGAGAACTCGGCCGCTGTCTCCTAATTCAAAGTTTGATCAGCCAAGAAAAATTCTGTTCCTATATCCACTGGAGCAAGGTGAGGAAAAACGAAGCAATGTACGCAAAACACCGTAATTATTATAAATATATACACAAGGTGGACAAATCTGTAGCCTGAGTGGATTTGACAAGCAGATAGCTCCTCCAGGCTATTCATTTTATTTATTATGTTTGTAAATCAGCATGGCGTGGCAGAAAAGTGATCCTCTTTCCCTATTGGATTTTGCTGCTAAACTAAATTATTCATTTGCTCAGTATTTTTGAACGCAAAATGCGCCGATAGGTGTATATATATTTCTCTCGATGCTGTAACTGTAGCTGCTACTCGTTTCCCAATCCCACCGCACTACAGACATCAACCGAGGACGCGTCCTGGCCATTTAGTAAAAAGTCACTTTACGTGTCAGATAAATTACATTAACGAAAATCTGTATGAATGCACTTAACGAGCTTGTCACACATTTGGCCTAAATTACATTAGCTATCTTTTTTCGCCTTGTTAACTTGCTAGCTAGCTGACTAACATGGTGCTAACTTATTTATCAAACTAGCTTAAGATATTAAGATAAGATATTATTATAGCTACAGAATAATAACTTTTTTTTTGTTCGTACACTAAGTAAAAAGGCATATGACATTATGTCAGTTAATATCATATGACAAGTCACTGATATTAGCTGTACAGTTTCTGGGCCACCAAATTTATGACTGTATGATTTGTCCAGCCCTGATATGACATAAGTTACACAACAGCTTTTATAAATGGGAACATCGTTGATGTATCATATACGCACCGTATTATTAAGGTTTTGGAGCAACCAAGCTGTTGCATACTGTTGCATATGTTTTGGTTTATTGGCCTTCCACTCAAAATTGATACCCATCATATTCAAGTCAAGTGTTTTTAAAAAAAATCATTCCTCCATATAGCTTGTATACATTGGAACGAAATGCCGTTTCTACAGGACCATGGTGCAACACAACAATACAGCAGCACGTTGTACAGGACTACATAAAGTGCAAATACACGACAGTGTAAGGCTAGTGCAAAATCTAAAATATATACTGTAAATGTGAATACACGGCACGGTAAATACACGGGACAGTGCACACCAACTAGACGGGACGACAGAACAGTGTTGAATGGATTGCATTGTGTTGCTGATACAATTTGAAGTCAGCGACTGTAAAGGTTAATACAGCCATGTTGTCCTTCTAGCTGTTTGACCGATTAAGGTTACAATTGAATTCTGGTGAATTCTGGAAGTCTTATTAGGCGCTGACCCAGAAAATTGCTAGCGTGACTTTTACGGAATATCGACTCCAGCTTTCTTGAACCCATCCAGGGTGATTCGCTGTATTCCCTGGCTACATCTAGTGTATTCGACTGCTGAAGAATTTATATGTTTCTACGTTCAGATCACAGACTTAATAATGTTAGATCGCAGTTTTCTCACTGAAGAGATTTCCCCGAGAACGTTGTGGTAAAGATCGGCAACGCACCGCTTTATGGAAGAGGTGGTTTATTTTCAATATTACGCCGGTTGTCGGATGGTCCGTGTGTCAAGCTTTTCCTGGCAGTCCAATGACAGGAGGTTATATTGAGTACAGATCAAAGGTTGTTGGTGTGGAGTCAAAAAGTTCTGCAGAAGAACCGTGGCAAGTTCTCCAAGATTCCTGGAACAGCCTACCAGCCGAATTCCTTATAAAACTGCACGACAGTGTGTCTAAGAGAATTGATGCAGCTTTAAAGCCAAAGGCTGCAAAACACCGAAAGTTGATTTGTTGTATTTATTTATTTATTGTTTGTTTGTTTGTTTGTAATATAATTTGTTTTCTTATATTTAGGAACGTTTAATTTCATTACTTTTAAAAGCATTTTTGCTTTACAGAATTTCTTTACAAGACTTTTGCACAGTGCCGTATTAT
>JAOUQW010000014.1:11026921-11052596 GCA_028565825.1 Olivaichthys viedmensis
TTGGCACACGAGAGCGACGTGCCGATTACGGAGCATGGTGCCGATATAACAGTTAAGGAGGAAGGCAGACAGACGCGACGTCCTCGCTTCTCGCGTCCACAACGCTGACCTGGAGAAATTGCTATTGACGGCGAGTTTATTTTCTGTCGGCCATAAAAGCAAATTTAGGGGCCGAGTCTGTTGTTTTACATCGTTGTTGTCGAGGTGGCGGTGGCGGCGGCGGCGAAGTGCTCCGTCCCATCACCCAGGCAACGCCATTAGGCCAAAGTAGGGGCTTTATTGACCATGGTGTCACGCTTGGAGGGACAGAATCAATATTTTCCTTAATGTTGTCTTCCACTTAGATCTTCATGTCCGGTATTTCTTTCTTTATTTCTGCTCTTTGTCCTTAGGTTGTGTTTTTAAAGTGCCCTGCTGAGGCTATAGAATCGAATAGGAGGAAATTGCTTCCTCGGTTTGGTGGTTCTGTCGGCGCGGTGTTGACTGTGTGGAGGGTAGTTAATGTTTTATTTTTGCCCTCTAAACTTTAATGGAGGGTTTATTTATTATTATAATTTTTTTATATATAAAGAAGAAAGAGTGAAGTCATGGTTTAAAAATTCTTGTTTTTTTGTCGTCCCCCCCTCAAGTTCATATTAAAGATGAGTTGTAAGTGCTGCTTCCAGATGATTCAGTTTTATGTGGGGGAAGAAAAAAAAAAACTGGATAAAATGAGCTTCTTGCTCGCTTTTCTTTTTCAGACTGATATTTTTTGATTAGTTTCCATGACTTGCTTGTAGTAATGGCATGTAACAGAACTCACTGTAAGCCATTAAAACAACAACAAAATAAAGAAATAAAACTGCCCAGACATGTTACTCTTTCCCATTTGTTCTCAATACCTTAACTATTATTCTTTTCTTCGCTAAAATGATCCTGTGCCGCGTCGCGTGTTTTGCCTGTTTAAACCTGTAATGGCAGAGCACGGAGGTGGGTGACGTCACCAAGATTTTCTCTCACGATGTTTTCCACGTTTTAGATGTTGACGATGTTGGAGTATGCACATTTTATATAGGAATGAGATGTTTGTGACAGTTTGTCAGTCTTTTCGAGCGTTTCTCAGCTGTGGGCGTTTTTTCAATTAAAAGATGACATTTGTTGCTTTAAAAAAAAAAAAAAAACCATGTTCATCTCATCACACTTTTTAGCAGGAGTATTTTTGAAGAAAATGGATCCGCTTTAAGCAAATATGACTTAATTGACAGATGGAGTAGTAACGTTTCAGCGTTTGGGCTGGAATTGCGTTGCCATGGCGATAATGGTGTGAGTTAATTGGACAAAGTATTTTAAAGAAAATGTATAAAACGAGTCTCCAAACTTCTCCCTTTAACCCAGAAATCCCACATCTTATAAATCTTGGTCATGACGTCACCGCTGCATTCCCAGCCAGATCTTAATGCACCGAGCGATTCGGATCAATAACTTTAGATAGCTAACGTTAAGGCTTTTATTAACACTTAGTAGTGGTAGATGGCTAACTTGCTTCATGAGCTGAAAGACTTCTGACAATACTGTGATTGATTTATTTTCAAGATATTGAGCCGTAGAGATTTGTCACCCTAATTAAGGTCAAAGCAGATACGCGTTTTCAATTTTATGTGTATATTTTTATACTTTTGATTCATATTTTGGTGTGAAATTTCTCATTACCACACACGTTTGCCATAAGTCAGATAAAACCCTACAATTCCAAGGTCTCAGAAATTTGGAAACGCGTCCATATATTGAGAAATGCCTATTTTTCTCCTGGAGAGAAACCTTTCTCGGTACGTGTAACCTTTTTGCAGTAAGTAATGTTTTAAGGTGAATACATTGGTTGCCTTTGTTGCGTTGCTCATCCGAGGGAGAAAGGGCATTTAAAAATGTCTCGCAGTTTCCCATGTGTCTCGTTTCTACCACGAGCACAACATTTATACAGTTTTTATTCGTACATCGGATTAACCCTGAGAATTTAGGCTCTTCTTAACCTTGAAACATTGCGTAATTAAGTAAAAAAATATCAACAAGTCTTTCATAATTTATCTTTATCTTCATGTTTTTTAACACACGAACGGATGTTAGTATAGGAATTATGAAGAGAGAAAAAAAAAATCCGAGTTCTGCAAGTCATTTTTATACCATTTCGAGAGTTCTTTGTGCGACAGCACTTTTATAAAACTCATTGTAATGCTGCTTTAATTCTCCTCACTTCACCCATTCGGCGCTGAAGAGATGGGATTTCACTGGGCTGAACACTTCTATCCTCTCCTCCTTCATTTCTCATCCTTACTGGTATAGCTCAATATCGCAGTTTAGTATTAAGCCGGGCTTTTTTTCTTTTCTTTTTTTTTTTGGGGTCTGTTTGCTCTTTGGTTTTGTAAAAGATCCATAGCCGTCTTTTAATTGAAACTAATGAAAGTGCAGATAACCCCCTTCTCCCCGCCGTTCCCATCAGGCGGTGATTGAATGGCGATATTTCACAGGCTGTATAGGATGAAATGTGAATCTGAGATGGATCATTTGTTAAATTTCTGTGCTCATGAAATTATTCCTCCATTTCCCAGTGGTGTTCTTGTCATCTGTGTTAATATTGAATTCTTTTAAAAACAATACGCTCCTTTTTTCTTTATTTAATTAGTTTCCCTGCTTTGTTTTTTTCTGTCTTTGCATCATCCCAAACTTTGTACTCCTTTTTTAATTAGATTTTTATTTTATTTTTTATTGTCTGTGTGCAGTACTGTGCAAAAGTCTTGATATGTATTTTAGGTCGTCCTCTGGTTCATATAAAAATATTACGGAGGCTATTCTGAGACAGCAAGTGAGAACCAAAGTTCTGCAGAAGAACTGTGTAGAAGAAAGTTCTCCAAGATTCCTGGAACAATTTTTGTGTTACAGCATGTCTTTACATGCGCCCACCGTACTGTGTATATATGAGCATACGTTTGTGGAAGTTTCTGTGGATGCTCGTGTGTTTCACTTGACTGTGTGCTGTCAGAAGAGGGGTGTGTGTGTGTGTTTGTGTTTCTAGCTCCCTGTGTTTGGGTGTAAATAAATCTGATCGGGCAAGGTGCTAACGCCGCTGATTCGGTTTATCTGGTCTGCGAGGTTTTGAGTGCCAAATTTACAGTGAGAGAAAAAGAGCTCTCTTACAGGAGCATGTAATCCGCGATGAGCTGTTCTCTGGCTATAGATGGAGGGTCTCTGTGTGTGTGTAGTGGGCTTGTGTGTGCATGCATGCAGGTGTGTAGGCAATCTGTTCTGTTTAAGATTTGCAATAAAGTGCTGGAACAGAGCTAATGCTCAAGCAGACACTCAAGCTGACTAACCTGCAGAATGCTGCCTCAGCAGTAACACACACACACACACACACACACACACACACATACACACACCCTCCATCTATAGCCAAAGAACAGCTCATTGTGGATTACATGCTCCTGTAAGAGAACCCCGCCCCCTCACTCTCTCTCTCTCTCTCTCTCTCACACACACACACCTTCCTGTACAGTTCTGGTTTGATTTATAACGTTGTAGATAATCACAAGCCAATTACAGAACTGGGTTCTGGTCTATGGCTGTTTGTGAACTGCTTCTATTCTCCCCCTTTGCAATACGAGGATCACGCAGATGTGCGATGGTAATTGTCCATTCGTGTATCGTGTGCGGTGCAAGGTTTTAATCGGGTTAGAAAACAAACTAGGCATGCTGAACAACAGACAGTCAGGATTACATTATGCTAAAATGATCAGTCGTAGATGGTTTGTGTACATAATTAATCCTGGGTCATCTGTGGACACGGTTAATCAGGACAGGAACCGTTAACACTGATGAGAAGAGCTTCAGCCATTAAGACCATAGATCCAGGAAAACGGTGAACGCAGCATTAGCCGCTGTTGCTAGTGGGAAGGAGACAGATTGAGCTGTAAGCCAGTGCAAGTCTATGGAGAGATTCGGGTCTGCTCTGATAAAATCGGATGTAACTCGCTTCATGTTCGACCCATTTTCATACGTTTCTGCATTTCACAGGCATTGTAAATGTAAATTAAATCTAAATGTTCAATTAGAGTAGCAATTCCAATACAGTTTTATTTTCATTTGCATAACAGGAATCAGCAATAACGAGATAAAATGAGAATGACACAAAATCATGGAAGTATGTTTCATGTTCGTAAAAATACCTTTACATCTAATTGATCATGTAACATAACGATGCATGACTGACATGGCCTCAAGCTGTCCTTAGCTATTGTTAGCCAAGTTTAATGTACATCATAATAAACATAGCAGAAAAAACTTAACGGAGCTTTAATTGCAAATCCACAAACTAATATTACACGTGCTTCAGAGGTGGACAAGCAGATCACGTGTCCGGACTATCATTTTTCATTTGATGCGTATGTTTAAACATTAATGCTCGCCAGTCTGTCAATATATTTATTGGTGGTGTGATGCACGTTGGTGCTGTAACTGTAGCGCGTGCTACTCGTTCCCGAATCCCACTGCACTACACGCATCAATTGAGGATGCGTTCTGGTTGTCGGTAGGAACTTTTTACGAGTTGGATGAATTAACTTGTCAGAATCAGGAACACGCATTAATGCGGAAACACTGATGAAACTAGGAAAATAGAGTTCAGTGCAGCGCAAAACTGTCATCTACCTTTACTGCTCCTACAACACACCACCACCTCGCATTCCCGAGCGAAAATGACGACGTTAGCCAGACTTGAATAACGAAATGTTGGCCAAAGGCTTGCCACATCCGAGACATTATCAGGGCAGGATAAGTGACTATGGCTGATGAAGTCGTTCAAGTACTCGCTCTTTTTTTTTTTTCTGTCGGGTAATCTTGCACATATGTACATATTACATTTTCTTTTGTACCTCTATGCCATTGTACTTCCTCTGTCGCATATACTGTTCATCCTATTTATTTTAGGTTAGTTTTACCCGCTTATCTATTTCTCCGTTACCCATTTCTTTTACCTCTTGCATGCTTGTAAATAGTCCAGTGTTGTCTGTTTGTTACATGTGCACTCACCAAGACACATTCCTGGTTCTGATTCTGATCCCTATGCATGTCCCTTAACTAGCTAACTAGCGTGTCATACTTTTGGGTTAAATTATGTTAGCTCCCACTTTTTTAGCCTAGTTAATTATATTTCCAGGTAGCGAAAAACTTGGGACTGGACATTAGCTAATGGATTTATAATTTGTCCACCCCTGATACTACCAAATATTAAGAAAATAAAAAGCTAAGAAATTTTGGTAAGTTAAAAACAAGGTAAGCTGTACTAAACTAACCTAGCCAGCAGCGATAACCCTGCCGTAACGCCCGCCTAAAGCCCCTCATGAGATTAAAACGCACATGGTCAAAGCTTCTACCGCTAACGAGTGAGTTACTTGTTCTCTGGTTTTGACGTGTCTGGTTTAGCCTGATGAGGCATCTACCTTTTCATAGTTAGAATATTTATAATCAGCCGTGGCCTCATTCTTTCTGTTTGGTGCCTAATTGGTGCATGTTAGTGTGGTGAGATTTGAAATGGCCTTCAGCACAGCTACGGGCAATACTGCCTGTCAATACTCCATGCTTTTTATTCCTCTCTCTCTCCGTCAGCCTGCTAGAGAGCTTCGTCGATTAATTTCTTTGTGATCTGGCTCCATTTGGCACCTATTTTTCCATCTCAAATTGTGTTCTGCGCCATCCTTTCTCTAAGTGATGCACCTTTTTTTTCTTTTCTCGCCCCTCACCGTTTCTCTGCTGCCACTTGGCTTCAAAGCCAAAGGGGTTGTAGAAATGAAGTTTGATTGATTTGATTTAGTGGTTGTAATACGTGTCTTGTCTTTTTCCCGAGCCACACGACCGCGCGGGCCGAACGCCCAGCAGCCCCGGGAGAAGGCCAGGCCACGCTCATGCAAAATTCATGCCCGTGCTTTCGCAGGACATTATTCGTCTTTATGAATATTACATGCTGCCTTTAAACTGGATGGTTTGCGAGAACCGTTGTGCAGAGTAACTGTTATGCGAGTGTGGCAGAACCCGTGTCGCGAGTGGATTGGATTGAGATGTATTGCAGGAGGGAGTTGACAGGAAAACACGGTGCTGCATTAATGAAGGAATGGGAGGAGCTTTGAAGGAGAGAGCAAAAGTGTGTGTGTGTGTGTGTGAATATAAGGTTTGATAACGTGTCATACATCCATGCACATAGACTGTGTGTCTCCCCACAATTCACCTCTACTACATGAAAACGGAATAAAAATAATAATCATTGCCTGACAATAAAAAAAAAAAAAGAATATCAGACACTCGCTCTTCAAGAATTTGCAGGATTTCTCTTTCCTAGTCTGTATAACCAAACCGCACAGAAAGTGCCTCTATGAGAAGCTCGGAGAGCTGAATCTGCCGAACGTCCCCCAAGTAGCAAGCAAAATGTCTATTATACGCTCGATCATGCTTTCTGATTCCGACTTCATTTATTTAATTATCACTAACGCATTAAGGCATCAGCTTATGTTACATACGTTACAGCCGGCTCATAGACATCCTGCCAACTAGCTATAGGCTCCACTGGACTGTTGCAAAGTATTCCATTAGCTATGATGGCTGAGTACAATTTTATGACTACGACACGGCCGTTCCAACAACATACCGGAAGAGTTTCCAGATTAGCCCAATATTGCAGCCGGGCTTGTTTTTCTTTCTGCAGTTAAGAACGGGAACGCAGTGGTATAGCCTGGCTCTCGGCCCTTTTTTTTCTTTTCTTTTTTTCTTCCTGATGTAAGGAGCTTTTAGCGATGCTTTGCCTTGCTGTCCTTTCCACAAACCTCAGTCCATTAGTTCTCATTGTGGTTTGACCTCCTGGGTTCAGCTTTTTAATGGCCTCAGCGCTGCAGCATGAGTGAAGATGCTAACGCGGCTAGAAACGAAAGCTGTTCCAGTTTGTAGCTACACTTTAGTTCATTGTTCGTCGTGACATGGTCAAACTTCTTTTTTTTATTTTTTTTTATTTTACACTTTTATTTTCTTCTTGCTTCGGTTGTTAATTGAAAGATGAAATGTAGTCGGCTTTGTGAATGCAAACACACATTTGTGTGTGTGTGTGTGTGTGTGAGGGAGAGATGGACTGATGTAATGATATCTTGAGAACACCATCCGACTTAAAAAAAAAAAAAATTAAACATGGTTTGAAAATGTAATTTAAAAATTGGGTCCAATAAACTGAGGAATGTTGTGACCACACACAAGCAAACAAACAAACAGCACGCATGTCAACCCATATTAATATATGCAAATGTTTACACTCGAATACCTTCCGAAGTCAATTTAAAGCTGCTGCATGTAAGACTTGGGAATTTCACTCCCCTTTTGGTAGAAAAATGCTAATGCAAGCTACTCGTGGAGGAACATTTCATAACGTGGGTTGTGCTGCGCCCTTCTCTACCACGCAGATTAATCTGGCGGCTGCGAGTGGCACTTTAAGGCCAGTCCCAGACCACATGCTAGGCACTAAATAGTATATTTTAAACAGTAATCACACCAATGGTTTACTGGCATGCTATTTAGTACGGGAGTCTGGAACGTGGCCCAAGTATTTGAGACTGACCCTGCATTCACACTAGCAAGCGACAGTTCATTTTCGATGTACGTGCGTGACACGGAGCCACGATTCCAGCGACGGCGTGACAAGTGACATTTGAATTTAGACTTTTTTCTTAATTCTATGCAAATTCAAGTGAATTCTTCAAACCAATCCTAAAAGTAATATGTTGTGTCTAAGATATATAGTAGCCTGTGTACATTTTGACAAGAGGCAAACCTCAAGGGACATCAGCGACTTGTCTGCTAGTGTGAACACAGGGTGAGACCCGCTGATGCTGCAGTATAAGTGTGCTCGTTTTGCAGGATCAGAACACAACACCAGCAGAACTAGCTAGCCAGCTAACATTAAAGCAGCTCCTGTAGGGGAAACGGTTTTCTGTGCTTTGAGCTCTCTGATCTCAGCGTGCTGTTCATGAAGGGCCACAGTGTGAGTTCTGAGGCTGATGGTAGCGAGCTAGCTGGCTAACTTTAGCGAAGTAAAAGACAGTGTGGAGAATGAAACTCGGACGCCTGGTTGCTTCCGGTGTGTGTTTTTCCCTGATCTGTATTCTGTGTGTTATCCTATCTGTTTAGTGTTCTCCAGACTGTCTTGTAGCAAACTAGTTCATGTTCGATGACTCGTTACAACCGGCTCGGCGTAAAGCCGGACTTCTTTCCCCAGATACGTTATGATTGCTAGAGTGAACAAATCTTGCCACCTACGTCATGGTAAACTCGGTGCAGGATTTATTTTAAACTATGAAGTGCAAAGAAGTGGATCCTTGCGTCAGTTTTAATGGCCTCTATTTTTATTTTTTTAATGATGTAAGCATCTATCTACACACACACACACACACACACACACACACTACACACTGTCCTTTTCTACTCTCTCATTCTTCAAATACAACAGTGTCCTTTCCAAACAAGCACAAAATATCACACCGTGCCCTTTGTTTTTATTTGCTGAGGTATAGTCTAACCTATTGCTGTGTGTGTGTGTGTGTGTGTGTGTGTGTGTGTGAGAGAGAGAGAGAGAGAGAGAGAATCCTCTAGATCCTCTGTCTTGCTTGTGTTTATATAGGTGGCATAATTATATTTCAGTTCCTTCATCCCTTCTGGCTCCAGCAGGGTTTTTTTGACTTTGCCGACTGTTTGATTGAAAACAGAGCTACGCAGATTACAGTTTGCATCTTCCCGAGTTTGCACTGCATATCACGCCGCTTGCTTGGTGGTGGGGGAGGTTGCTTAGCAACTGAGCGAACCCAGAGACCACTCAAACACTCAGGACGTTCGTCATTAACGTTTCCAAGAGTTCAGTGGGATTTTGGAAGAACGTTTAGCTTAATGACACTTTTTAGACGTGAATCAACAAACAACTTCTGAATCCAACTTTGTGACTTCCGTCTTGCTGCGCACTTGTTCTCGGTGGCTACCTGTTGCAACAGCACCAAGGGCAGATAAGAGAGAAGAACTGCAATTTTATCTTACTATTTATTTATTTATTCTTACGATTGTCACATCAGCCAGAAATAAGAACAGTGTAAAAATGAAATGCAGTACAAGTAGCAACCGCAAATAATTATCCTGGGAAACGCATGTTAATCAATGCAATCAATAGAATTTTGACAAAATAAATGAAATAATATTTTTACACAAAAATCCTTATAAATGCACACACTGATGCAAAATATTTATTACTAGTGTGATCATCTGTCATAGTGAAGCATCATTGGTGACTTCAGTCATACAGTACAGTTTAATATGTGGAACAGTCTAATAGCGCTTTTCCACCGCTTTTCCTCTCGATAACAAATCCGTATCCAGAACTATATGTATCCTGGTTTAGTACCTGTGGTGGATCCCGTCACATAATGGTACCTGTGAAAGGAGGAGTTTCTCTGGAGGTTGTGGGGTGACTAATGGTGTGCAAAAAAATTATTTTCTTAAAAATACAACCCCGGGCATCTCTCATTTGATGTTAAAATGTTCATGGCACTGATTCCAGGGTGATTTCTTTGGGGACGAGACACAGCGAGTTTGTCAATGGCAGTGCTTCACCCAAACGCAGCCAAGGGTGCCAATACTTTTAATTTAGGTAAAAAACAAGTTTACAGAAAAAGTTTGAGTGCAAACTTTTCAGACAGTGTTAAAAAATTCGACACAAATACCTTTTCTGTAGGAATTGTGCCTTTTGTGGAATTGTGCACGAGGCAGGGTGTACAGCACTATTGTTACACACTACGTAGTGAGCACACACAGTGAAATGTTGCCTAACTTGAAGGCAACTTTTTTTTACGTGACTCACAGCTAAGAAATATAACATTGCGCTCAATATCAGCGACGAGAAAACATTACTGTTGTTAAATAAATAAATAAAAATGAATCTGAAACATTTCAAATTCATGATAAACGTCGGCATTTGGAAAGAGAAAGAAACTTTGTCCAGTAGAAAAGCGACTCTAGCCAGACACATTTATTAGGACGATTCTGGGACGATTGTGTTTGACCAATCATTGGTCTGCACGCACTTCTAGCTCCACCCACACGTCCCTGTTTGGCACATACCCTAGCAAGAAGAGTAACTAAAGGACGGGTAATTAGGTGCAGTACGACTCACGTGGCAGTGGAAACAAGGACAAAATGTGGGATTGTGGTTAATTTACCAAGCTCTAGATTACTTTTTGTGTAGTAGTAATAATAATTTTCTCAGAGAGGACCACTTGTATCTAAATTTCTAAGTGTGTGTGTGTGTGTGTGTATACAGGCTGGAAAAGGAGCGAGCCCGGGTGAAGGCGCAGGCCCACGTGGACGCTCAGGCCAATGTGCAGGACGAGGTGGGCAGAATCCTGGCCTCGGAGAAGTCCGCCGCTCAGGACGGCGTGCAGCGAGCCGTGCTCAGAGAGAGGGTCACCGCCGAGGAGGAAAGACTCCGAACCAAGCTCTATGTGAGTAACTTACAGAGCAGAAACAGATCCAGCATCATACACTGACCTATAGAGGGTAAATCCTCTATTAAAATACCCCTAGGCTCAAAAAAATTCATTTTTAAACAGTTAACTCCCTCTTGGAGGATTAATTCTGATTTTATAGATTTGTGTTTGAGGTCAAATTTGCCATCGCAGTTTTAAATAGAAAAATGTGAATTCTTGCAGTACGTTTGTAAATAATAAATAAATAATTCAGGGAGAGACGGTCACTAAATAAGCGCACGGCTTTAAACCGATCACATCTGATTTGCAAATGATTAGAGGTTGGTGTGTAACTAGCTAATTTGGCTTTATGTAAGTGATGAGCAAAATCTTGATGGTGTATTTTGAAAGGTTTGGCTACTGGCATGTCGATGCCGATTGAGATTCGAGTACTGAAATCCCACTCGTGTCTGTGTGACGCATGCTAATTTACTAGCGGTTAACTAGCCGGCTAAAGTTACCTACAGTAGAATACAGCACAGTTGTACAGTAGCAGTGAGCAATGTTGGTAAATGCAAGTAGTTGACGAAACTTTGGATTTTGAGTCAGTCTGAGATTCGGACATAAAGGGTCGCATTTCCTCCAACGTGGCCTCCTGCCTTTTTGTAACAGTGCAGTCAGCCGCAAGTAATATGTGCATAAGCATAACGTGACCGGTGGGTGGGGCCGTGATGGAAGTAGGGCATGGGGGCGTTTCCAGATTTGCATATTCATGTATATTCATAGATCCTTGCATTCTTAATGAAGTTGTAAATATGCTCCTAGACCATTTTTACGAGTTTCTTGGGTATTATTCAACATCAAATTATTTTGAATGGTTTAAAGTTACATGTTCATGGGTTCTTTCAGGATTAAAGCTGGTGTATAATCAGTAAATTACGACACCTTTAAAAATAAATAAATAAATACATACTGCCCAGCTTTAATACCTTGGCTTATAACAGCATTTCTGCTGTACTGAAAATGTTATGAATTAAGTATTATTTCAGTTCCACCATAAAACATTCATCTGTATTATAAACCTATTTATATTTGTCATAAAAACGGTAACGTCGCTCCACGTTCGGGAGTGCTTTAGGGAAGACCTTAACTTTCAGCAAGTGAATCTGGCTAATTATGGGCTGCAGTGAAGAAGATTCAGTTTAATTAGAAAGCATGAAGTAGCACAGATTGGCTCAATGCTCCATCACTCTTGTGTAGCTTCAGGCAAGCAAGTGTTTTTTGCCTCGCTTGTCTCGTTTCTCTCTGAACAGAGCGGCAGTAATGGGAGGGTCATGACTGGCACAGTGCGAAATGTCAGGGTCTCATTGGCCGACTGCGAGGTCCGATTGGTCGTGTGTGACTAGTACTGCTGTCAGGACTGCGTGTGTGTCTCGGCCTGACCTTGTTCTCCCATCAGCCTTGTATTTACTGAGACTACAGAGGCCCACAGGAAGTGGCGTACACGTAAATATCTGAGTCGTGTTGGTGTTTGAGTGCGTCGGAATAGATTTATCCATAAATACTGCGAGTCTCAATCATGAACTGCGACCAGAATGAAATGAAAATGATTTTTTAATGCCTTGAGTTGATTCATTGAGAGTGTTTACCTGTGTCTGATTACGTATCAGTTAGTTATATATATATATGTATATATGTGTGTGTGTGTGTGTGTGTATGTATGTATGTATGTATGTATGTATATATATATATATATTTTTTTTTTTAGAGTTCGGCAAAGTGCACATTGATTTGTTCATTAATACATACTTGGTGAATCCAAAGAGATTCCTTCCTACACAGCACAAAACAAGTACGTAAAAATATACTACATCTTTTTATAGGAGGGTTCATGAATGAGAAGCCGATCGATAAACGTCTGTGTTTTAACCTGAAATGAACACACACACACACACTCGTGCACAATGGTGCGGCATCATTTTATTTGCGGTATATTGCACTTTGTAAACACATTCTAAGACGGGAGCTTCCTGTATTGGTTTTGACAGGCCGATTATTGTGAGAACTGCATGCCCTGGAGAATGTGAGCTGTTTACAAACCTGCAGTATTGATTATATAGCTCATTTCACATTGTTCCAGCTCTGTAATATAAAATTGAATCATTTGGATTAGGACAGTGTGATACTATAATTCCCATCTGCTGTGTGTGTGTGTGTGTGTGTGTTCTAACATACAGGCTTGTGAATTTATGAATTATCCAGTCCTTTACAAAAGCATCTAGCCGACGTTGGCACAATGTGCGCTAATTGCATCTTAACAACGTAACGTGCAGCTCGTTTGCTAATTGAGATGTCGCCACAGCATCATCTTTTGATCACTGTTAAATTTAGCCGGCTAGCTTACCACCATCGGCCTCAGAGCCACTTGAAGCGCTGCGGAGACAGAGTAAACTCGCAACATGGCCTCAGTACAGGGAGCCGCCTTTCCCTTCTAAGAGCTTGTGTTTCAGCTCGCTAGCGAACGTTACTCGACTAGCTCACTCTGTCCGCTCTGTGCTGTGTTCTGTTCCTGCAGAACGAACAGTTACACCGCGGCGTCTGCGATGCACAAACACAGCGCTATCAGATCAGCGCTCGGTACACACAGCCAAGAGAGCGAGCTAGTCCGCTAACGTTAGCTCGCTAACTAAAAGACAAGCTCTTGTTGAAGGCGAGAGGTTTTGCTCTTTCACCTAGTACTCAGTAAATGTGACCGTCACGTTGATGTGCACAATAAAGTTTTGTTTGCTTCTGTAATACTGAGGAGACGTAATTCCATCCTTAGAGTCAAAAAAAGGTTTAGGGCACATCCCAAACCGTGTACTACGGTACTAAATGAATGGTGTCATTTACTATTTTATACATCTTATTTAGTGCATAGCATGCGGTTTGGAGCGCGGCCTTGAATTCTCATTGCATGAACTCACAAATTGATGTTCTTTCACAAGTAGCTTGCAATTGCATTTTTCTACCAGAGTGGACTTCACAACCCTGAAATCCCCAAATCCTTCGTCCAGCAGCATTAAAAAAAAAAAATCAGTTTTTAATTGGAAGTGTGTTACTACTGCAAAATTATTCGAATCGCGATGCAAAATTTCTTCTTTCCCTTCGTCCGTTCATCACTACTGCAAGCATGTTTATGATGATGGCTCTTATTTTCAAGGGCATCTCATTTTCAGCCTTCATATATCCTCATTGCAAAAAAATAAATAAAAAGATTTACTCATTGACATGTTTAGCTGGTTTTTAATGAACAGAACAGCAGCGTACAGCAGCACAATATATGCTGATCAATACTTTACCCTTATATCGCACAATAAAGTCGGCTGTAGCACGCTTGTAATTGGAAATTGAAATGAGCTCAAATCGCCTCTAAAACATCAATAAGTGTTTGAAAGTTCTCGCCAGGGGTAATGCACAGTTCTGCTGTACTCAGCACGCCGCAAATAGATGGACCTTTCAAAGATGATTTGCTGCGTCCTTTGTCCAACCTGGCCGGACTCTTTGCAATGCGTGCCTGCCTGGAAAGTCCTCCATCCTGAACCGTCAATCAGGGCTCGTGTTCTTTCTTTAATGGAGACCCATGGCTGCTGTTCGGCACTTAGTCCACTTTCCCAGGACATTAACGTGGACCAGTGGTTCCATGTGTTCTTTCAGGTCGTAAGGATAAACCAAGACTGGAACGCTAATGTTTTCACATTTGACATAGCAGAAGGGTTCTAAATTGCGGGTACAACAAATTAGCACAGTAGAAGCTCTTGCAGTCAAGTGCAAAAGTTTGCATACCCTTAGCACAAAAGTGAAGTGTTTAGTGTGACATTTAGTGTGTCAGGTTTCACATGTTCCTTGATGATCACAAATAACACAAGGGGTCAAATAATGTTAAGATATTAATAGTGAAAAATATTAAAATTATATCAGTTCAAAAGTTTCTGACTGTGATATAAATATTCGCTAATAACTCGTTTCCCCACTGTTTTTGTCTTTATAACGGCCTCCAACCTTTTTGTTGTGTCTTATCTCAGTTGTAATATTCCCCTTCTTGACACGTGTTATAACCAGAGGTCATACATAGCCTCTCAGCTCAGGTCTGGAGATGGATAGGGCCATGACAAAACTTTGACTTCTTGCTTCACTTTTTTCCACCCAAAAAAAAGGGTGGGGTGTTACAAACCTTTTGCACCTAACTAATTTTTAAAATTGTCAAAATGAGTGTTTTGCTGTTATTGAAATGCTCAGGTTTTAGCCAGTATTCTAGAGAAAGCCTATGGAGCTGGAGAAAATAGGCCGAAATAATACTTTTATTGTGTTTTGATGTATTGTTTGCTTTCTCCTGCAAGTAGAGATGAACCTCCTTAGGAACACCTGATTGAAGTTAAAACATCTATATAAACATTTTATTGTTCCTTTTTATTGTTCCCAGAGCCAAAAAGATCCAAGATATTTCCTCTGCATTTTTTTCTTCTTCTTTGTCTGTTACTCAGTAATAGGACTTTAGCCCTAATACCTGCAGTGATACCACCTGCATTTGAGGCAGAGAACTGTTGAAGAAGCAGGTTTTACTGTGTGTATACGAGTTTGGGAGAACGAGTGAAAAAGGAAAAGAGTTTTGTTTTTATTTTTTATTTTTCCCCCCTCCACATCCTAGGAGATGGATCGATCTTACTCTCATCAGAATTCTGGTCATGCTTTGGCCTGTCGTCTCTCCGTGTCACCTACAATAGAATCTGTGCCCGTGAGCGCTCCATTGCATTCGCACAGAATTGTGCAATGTGCCAAAATTAGCCACACCAATTACCAGGACCAAATCAGCTGCACTTGTGATGACATGAGCCAGTTGCTGCTCTTCTGTTTGTATATTTTAATGGTTTTCTTCTCCTAGCACGCGCGCTTCTGTCAAGCCTATAGCTCTGCTGTTTATATTATTGTAAAATACATTATTGAGAGGTTAACGTGCTCTTTTATAAAACATTTCTTCCTGATTGTGGAGAGAAAAGTGGACTCTGCAGATGAAAGGAGCTTAATTTACTTGTAGTGGCGTCTTTTGATTCAGTTTGTCATGTATTTCCATTTACCATTTAAATCTATATGTTATAACAGTTATGCCTTTATTAGATGTATTTTCCCATTTTCAAGATTTGTCAAAAATCTCTGCTATAGTTCAGACCCAAAGACTTTTTTAGCATTTCTGGCCATGAATAAAGTTGTTTATTGAAGTTAAGTAAAATTTAGGATATTCAGGCCTTTTCAGCGAACTGACCAGCAAAGATTGGCTGGCCAGTCAGTCACAAAGCACATCATCATCTGACACTGGCACATTTGTGCCATCTTAAGGATGTGTTAACTAATTATGGCAGATTGGACTTTGTGGTAGCTTTTGTGCTGCCATCTTTTCTGTAGGTGGTCTGAGGAGCAAAGTAGTACCCCCCCCGACCTCACCCTACCTCACCCTACCTCAAATCCAGTTTTTGCTCACACAATGAGATATTCAGCATGAATCACTGTAATGAGGCATTTTGTTTCTCCAATTTTGAGCTTCACATTTTCTCCAATCAAGAGTCTTTCTTTAACTATTGTCTCATAACTAAATGCGAATCGGAAGTCTATGATTTTAAGTTCTCCCACAATAAACCCATTTTCAAGATGCGTCAAAAATGGTTCTTGTACGCAAAGTTCTTCATGCACAGATGCTTCAAACCTTTCTGAACAAGTCTGATAGCATTTTGGATTTTGGTGACTCAGGCCTTCCAGCAAAGATTGCCTGGCCAATCAATCATAAAGCGCAATATTTTATTCAGACACTGGCACTCCCTGGAGCAAACGTTTCAATCAAGCACAGAGTCATCAATCTCCCACCCAGTGTTGAGAGCGACTTGTTTGATGGCTGGGGGGATTGTGATTTGTTGAGACAATATAACTTTTAACCACCAGACGCTCCTGTCCACTCTTTCCAGCTTTTGAATTACAGGAATGAATCTCAAATATTTTGAGTCTTACCTCCGGACGGACCTTCAATAACTGGGGGCCACCTGTTATGATTCTTGGCTCCCTCCTCATCTCTCGGTTTCCACTCACATGGCTTCTCACATTGCCATTGCTATCGCAGCTTGGATAAAAGAACATCAGCTTCAACACAACCTCTCTTATACAACTCTTCTTGTCATCCCAGTCCAGCTATTTCTGCGATCCATCGCATCACCATCAAGATCAGCTTCTCATCAATATTCTCTGCAAAGTTCCGCCAGGAACCTTGGTGTACTGTTTGTATATGGGTGACTGGGAGATCACAGCAATGTGGTCTGTGAAGGTCAGCTGGTCATCACACAGTATAACATCAGGAAGTTCACGCCTATCTGTCTGCTGGAGTATGCAGCTCAATTTCTAGTCCAGGACCTTGTCATCTTATGACTGGACTACAGAACTCCGGTATTCACTGTAAAACCTCTGGACCTCTGATGGTTGAAGACCCAGCTGGTCTAGTCACTCATTCGACAGTACAGTCCATCCTGACAACTACAGTCTGTGGATAAACTGGGTCTGAAGCTACCATCACTACATGACTTTGAGGTCTTACGTAGTTCTTTGATGGTAGAATGAGCTTCCTACCTCCACTCGTTTTGAAGAATCTTTTGCAGTCTTGAAGAAGCATTTCAAGACTGTCAAGAGCGAGCATTAGGACCAAATGGTTAAAATGTTCACAAAAGAGCAGTGTTACTTGAAGTTGCATAATGTGCGACATTTGGTTTCTGTCCTTTTTTGTTGTGTTTTGTATTCTTAAATTGTACTATCAATACGTGGGGTATCTTGTAGCTCTTGGCGTTGTGTTGGATTTTTCCTTCTTACCTTCTACGACAATCTTGGGTTATTACTGAAATGGAAAAATAGTGCCAAAGCTCTTACACAGCTATGACGAGAGCTAACTTGGATGCATTTTATTTGGACTTGCCTCAGTTGTAAGTCACTTTGGACAAAAGCGTCTGCCAAAAGAATAAATGTAAATGTAAGAACAGACATTCTTGCAGAAACTCTTAAAATGTACTGTATATCTAAGAAAGTGTGAAATGTCTGGCAATTTCTCGTTCTGTAAATCAGCAGAGCAGCTAAAATATTGCTCATCATCAAGGCTTAATTTGCCAAAGGTTGAATAAAAAAAATAATACTTTGTATAATGTGCATATGCTCCATCAGCGTGTTGAAGTTTGATATATATGCATTACGGGTGCCAAGTTGAACCACTGAGCCAATGTGTTGACTGATGATGGCATGGTTAGGATGGTAGGCTGGGACTTTTGTGCCTCCATCTTTCCGGCATGTATGTTCTTTTTTCGTTTTTTTAATTTTTTTAATTTTTTTCCCCCTCTCTACAACCTCAAATCCAGTTTTCTGCTCCTACAATAAGCTTTTCCTATTAAACACTCTGGATGTTTTTATTTGATGCTTGGATGGCCCAGGGACTCCACTCCAGTTAAGCTTCTATTACGAAAGTGCAACTTCTCATTCCTTCCTCTCTCCTCCTCACCTCAGAAAGTGCCGCCAATAGCAAATGTACGCTTTGCAAATCTGCACACGCAAAAAATGCAGTTTCATTTTAGATACAGCCGACTGGTCCTGACTGATAATTTTAATTTCCCAGGTTCCAAAGAGGACTTGCTGGGTTTTGAATTGCATGTACTTGTAGGGGGTATTTGGAGGCATAGGGAAAGTCCTCTTTTTCCTTCACTCCAAGACCGGCTGTAAATATGTCTTTAGTCTTCAGTAAACAGCGTGTTTTCAAATAATAACCCACAGAGCAGAAGGGGTGTGTTGGTAAACATGACAAACCTTCTCTCACCTGTCAGTCAAACACGGATGTTTATAAGGTTCTTCTGGACTGTTTTAAGCCGGCTATAAAGCTACAGTGTGTAGGAAGAAAAAAAAAGATCGTGTCGCTATGGAAATCCTGTCATAGGAATTCACAGTCAGCGCTGTGTCAGGGGTGATGGCCGGAATTAGCGGGAATTTTGTACGCAAATGTCATCACGTCCTACCTTGGGCACGAAAGAAGTCTTGCTACACGGTGACAAGCGAGAGCCTGCAGCCAAACAGGAGTGAGAGAGTCCAATAAGAAGAAAAAGTATTTAGGACTGATGGAGTTTAGCTTTTTTTTGCTGAACAAGTAAGGCATTTATTTGTCCTCTAATTTGGTTGAAAGCTAGTGAATGAGTTGGCTGATTTGTCCTCGTTGTGGAATTTGTATCGTTACCCAGTTGGGAAGTTCTTTAGCTAGAGATAGCCGGCTAGTGACTAACGGGAGGTGTTGATTTGTTTCTCTGTATTTTTGGACTTCGAATTAGGTTATATCAGGCAAAAATTAGTTATTTGAAACTTAGTTTCTCATAATAACGATACATTCTCATAATTATGACTTGAATCTCTTTTCAGGTTTTGTTGGGGGTTTTTAAACTAAGTCATAATAATGAGAATTTCTCGTTATTACGAGAAACTAGGTTATAATTATGAGAGAATTTCTCATTAGGTATGACCTTGTTTCTTATAATTGAGATACTAAGTCGTAATTATTTTTTAAGTGGCGGAAACAGGCTTCCATAGTAATGAACTGGCGTCCCATCCAGGGTGTATTCCCACCTTGCACGGATAGGATCACGGTATCCCTGACCATGATAAAGCGCTTACTGAAGGTAAATGAATGAATGTATCTGGTATGGTTTTGGGCAAGTGAGCTATAGCCTTTCAGTTGTCGATGCCTCCACCACTGAAGCAAGTACGTGGATCTAAAAATCGATCCCTGTATTTAGCTTCCATACTTGGAGCCTGTATTGAGAAGCCACCGCCACTCTTTGCATTTTCTCGCTAGATTTACTGTTATCGTTAGCATAGTGTTAAGTAGCTAGTTAGATGTTAGCCTTCTGGTATAGTATTTTATTTTCTAATTGTTATTCTGTTCAAGTAGTAGTTTGTTCTATTTAGCTAGGTAATAACTACCAAACCATAGTCATGCGTAATTTTTAGTGACATCACCACGAACCTGCTGTCTTTCCCCACTGATCCTACTCGGGCTCACCCGTGGCTTGTTTCTGTGTGAGAGAAAGATCTTGCCATGCCCACGATATTCTGTGGTGCCCCCCCCCTTTTTTTTTTTCTCTGAGCTCCCACCCGTAATGTCTCTCCCTCCTTGTCTCCATTCAGAGGTGGCAGTGTTCTGCTTGGACTGAAGCTGGCCTTAATTAGGCTGCCTCTCTGGTTGGCACCAGTGCCCAGTGCTCACCCTAGCAGCTAATTGGCTCCTCTGGCCGCTTGTCCGCTGAGCTACAGCCAGTCAGGATTGATGGATGGAGGCAAGTGTCAAGAAAGCTGATTTCTGAAAGAGATGCTTGTAAAGTCAATTTGCAGCCCAGAAAACAGCAAGGTGGGCTTCGGCTCGCAGCAGATCTTTTTTTTTTTTTTTTTTAGTTGAAATTGGAATTCTGTTAAAATGGCTTTGCAGAGGAAAGCTGTAAAGGCATTAATGCTAGACGTATTTGCTCTCCCTGGTCTGGATTTCATGACTGCACTACGATCTGTTAGGCTTGTACACTATAAATAATCAATATGCTTCTGTGTTTGTGTGTCTGGTGGAATGGAGGCAAACCTCTGGCTGGCCACAGCAATGAACAACATCTTAACCCCAGGTCAAGTTTGTCATGGACAGCTTGAGTAGAGGAGAAAAAGGCTAAAAGATCATGCATAGGGTAAAGGTTAGAGCATCTCCAAAATTCCAATTTTTCAGGAACACGAAAAAACACTTTTTCATATTATTAATCATGCACAATAAATCTGAAATTTCCGGTGTGATTGGTCAGCTTTTCATTGGTCATTTAGATGTTAGCTGCTGTGGGGTAGACGGAGGCTTTTGCCCACATTCCATATATGATAAAAAGTAAAAAACACAAAAAGTGGAGACACATGTTTTTTTTTTCTTTGGACAGCGACGATATAATTCACTAATATACAGGTTTTATGATTTGCCTCATGACAACATTACATAATCCCAGTAACAAGGATTGTATGAGTACAGCGAGCACGTACCTGAAAAAAAAAACAAAGAACAAAACATTATTGGAAAGTTACAGAAATTATTTTGCATGATCTAATTTGTGTAATGCTAACAACCCCCTAAAAGCTTTCTTTTATTATTAGCACTCTTAATTTTATTTTTTTTAAATGTCTGAATTATTCCTTAATGGACTGTTTGTTTACTCCCCTCTTTTACAAGATACTAACCCTGGGCAGTTCAGAGTCATTGAATCTTTTTATAAAGTTGTCAACTGAGCAGCACTCGTGTGGGATGTACCATTTCGGTTCCACGTCTCCGTTAATAACAGACAACTTCAACTTGTTTGTTTGCTAAGCTGAAAATCCCTGTGCAAATGAAGACAATTAGCTCTCTCCACAGCGGAGCAGACAACGCCGATAATTGCTCCGAATGTGTTGTGAGAGCAGCTTCTCTCTCTCTTAATTGGCGAGATGAGGAGGCCCAAAGGTTTGAGAAGTGAGCGAAGAGGGAGCTGTGCCTCGTGATCGCCAGTAATACTGCCTCCGTCTTAAACAATTAATGGAGTTTGAATGTAGCCAGTTCCCACATAAGACGGCAAGGGTTGTGATGAGTTGTTTGTTTTGCTTGTGTGGTTTGGGAGCACTAGCTGCTATTATGCTATTATGCAGGGCCTCTGATTAGTGTGCATGCTGATGCTTGGCTATAGATTACACAGACCTCACTGTCTGTCTGTTGTGTGGGTTGTTTGTTTTCTTTCGCCTCTGATTTTCCCAAATAATCACGCGTACTAAAGTCCTCGAGGTT
Organism: Olivaichthys viedmensis; assembly: GCA_028565825.1. Lineage (NCBI taxonomy): Eukaryota > Metazoa > Chordata > Actinopteri > Siluriformes > Diplomystidae > Olivaichthys > Olivaichthys viedmensis. The sequence continues at coordinate 11,048,306 of JAOUQW010000014.1, forward strand.
GAAGATCTGCAAACATAAAACGATTGGCGATTATAGATTTTTTGTGCCGCCCACAATTCAACCATGATGTAATCAATACGTCAGAGGCCGTTTAGAGGCGGGGAAAAGTCACTGCACTTTAGCGAAAGATTACGGACAAAGTAGAATTTTGTCTTTTAGGTGATTAGTGCAGATGAATCGTGCACCAGTCTGATCAAGGACACGAGCTAACAAGGTAAAACAAAAGGTCAGTTTTGATGTATCTACTTGTTCTTCTCACGTATTGATAAGATGATGATCATGTTATAACCCAAGTAGGGATGTCACAATACCATCATTTCGGTTTTGATACTGATACCAAGTGCATGATCACAGTGATCGATACCTAGGTACTATAGCAAAAAAAACAAAAAAAAAACAGGATTAAGCCATTTTTATATTTGTGTTTTTGTACGTCTGTCTGTTTGTTTTTAGGAGCATAAGCTCACACATGTTGCAGAATTAAACTCGATATGTTTCGCGTAACTTGCAGAGAGTCAGTTCTGTTAATGAGAGAGCGTCAGTATTGGATCAGTATTGAGTATTGGGGAATATTGGTGTCCTCTTCTGGGTTGCTGATTGTTCAGTTGTGCTTGTTGATGGCTGTTGTGTTTTTAATGTGCGTCACACACTTCCTCTTTCACTATGCTCCTTTCTCTGTTTTGTCTTTCTCCTGTGTTTCTCTCTCACACCCTCCCTCTCACTTGCTCTTTTGTTCTCTCGTTCTCTTGGGAGGAAACCTCATTCCAAAGGCAGCAGTCTAGCTTCAGTGTGTCCTCTGCAGCCCCAGACCTCTTCCTCGGATCTTCCCACCTTTTCTGTTGATTGTCCGGGGTGGTTTTTCCGTGTCTTTAGGTGAAGGGATTTTATTTATTATTTCTTTTTTGGCTCGCTCTGATTTGTAATGGATGGCCTGCTCTATGTGAAAGTGACCGATGATTAGATTTCCCTCAGGTTTCTCCCCGACGGCCTCAGCAAAGATAACTTTGGACCGCAAAGTGTTTTATCAATCAGTTAATACCTCAGGCCACCGATCACTCGATTCATCAATCGGCTTAATCTAAATGCTTATCGGACTGGAGCTGTAGGGTTGGCGAGTGACTGATGGTGGCAGCAGAACCGCCGTCTCCTCTCCCAGGCCGTTTCTACGTTAATGACCAGGTGCATGGCGCCTTCCGCGTTGAGCAGGCCACAAAAAAATGGTCCAAATATAGACATAGAAGAGATTTGTCATACTTTAGGAGAAGATGGGTTTTGGAGTGTCTTTTAGAACATGCGTGCAAACCGTTATCATTGATTAGCAGGGTTCTTGTGCTGGTCTGGAAAAGTTTAAGGTACTCCTTTCCCAACTTGGAAGTGAAAATTATGGAAATTCAGAAAAACCTTTCGATAAAGGTAAGGATATTCTGTCGTCAAAGTAACATAGACGCTTAAGGACACTAAGGTTCTCAATCCCTTATTCTCAGCACTAACACGGCCTCCCTAATGCAATACATCACATTTATTGTTTTTCCTTTTTAAGATGCACTTAATCACCCTAAAAAAATTGTCAATTTTTTTTATTTTTCAAGGAAAGGACATGAACTCTGATTAAGCTACTGTAAAATAAAAGCAGTCAGATGATGGCTGAGCCTGTCTTAAAGGCTTGACATGAGCTAGTCGTCAAGTTATTTTCAGTTTTTTGAAACCTGCGTTTCAAATAATCTTGTTAAAACCAATCTTTTTAAGCGGTTTAGCTGTGTTTAGCTGAAACCCCGTTGAGATTTTCTTCTTGAACCATGTGTAAAATGTCCTGAATGGAACTAATATCTATTTTAGTGTTATGATTTTTTAAATATTTGTATGTAATATAATGTATTTGAGAGTGAAAACTTGGTTCTTTTTCTTTTTTCTTTTTTTTGTTAAATGTTAAAGATCCCATGTCTTTTTTGGTTTCAGGCATTTTTTGTATTTATTCCTAACTGAAACACATCTGAAGTGGTTTTTACACTGAAAATCAAGTTCATTTCAGCCATAGGCCAATCGCAGTGAGAATCACAGTGAGTTATTCAAATGAGTCTCCGCGCGTGACTGAGATAAAGGCCATGTCCGCACTAATACGGATACATTCGATCATCATAAAGTTTTTAATCCACATTGGCTTTTTTTTTGGCATTGTTTTTAAAGTTTTTCTTTCACACTGAAATGCGGCGGCGATAGGAAAGCGCTGAGCATACGCAGATTGCACATGCTACCTAAAACAGGAGGTTTACACCAGATCCGCCGGTTTCCACGGCCTGTTACCACAATTTGATTTGATGCGTGCCGGCAAAGATGGAGAAGTTAAGTGACAAAATAAGAGTCTTTATACGATTTATACAAATTCATTTTCACAATATAGGCCCTTAAAAATTGACATTCAGAAATATTACTGTGATTTTTATTTTTTTTTGGTTGATGATCTGGATTGGGGTGCTACAACTGAGGTTTGTCTAAACTATTTATGGTCTTGTCATTGAACCATAGAATACTAAATTCAAATAGACACCCCTTTTGAAAGCGCTTTAAAAGCCTATTATTTATATAAGAGTATGGTGTATGGTCATTGTAAATGGAACAAAGATTCTGACTGATGGACAGAACAGGGAAGTGTGTGTGTGTGTGTGTCAGGGCACCATATCGATTCTTGTAATAGTCACGGGTGGCAGTGGCTCGGAGGCTCCTGGCTGAAGGACAGCGGGTCTTATTGGGACCTCTCCGTATCTGGTCCTTTAATAATGAAGGACGGCCTTTATGGATCACTGCTAATTTGATCTGTACTCACGGAAAATGAAGCCACTCTCGGAGGACAGTTCATTATTTTTTTGTGGAGGACCAGGGACATGGCAGCCCCCATGCCTTCATGAGATTGACCTTTCACCTCTGTGCAGCATCCCTCCCCCATTACCCAGCGGTCCTTTCTGTCATAGCAGCACAGACTGTTGGATAATTCTCGGACGTCACGGGCTCCTTTGAGTCAGCGAAGAGCCCTGCAGGTGAAGGACTCATTATCATTTTAGTTTGTAGGGAAGTTTATCAGGTCCATACTGCTTCCTGTTGTGCGTTCGGCTTTCAGTGTTTCTGCTTTCGTCATGTACTAAACATACTTTGGTATTCCTTTCCCTCCTGACCTTTGGATGCTGAGGAAGAATTTTCTGCATTGGGTTGTTTTCTCCATATGCATCCATGTTCCTGCCGCATTGACCCTCCCTGGACTGCAAGACTGCCTGCCAAAATACACACACCAACTCACACGTACAAGCTTCTGCTGATATATCCACTTCTCCTCCACTTAGGGCAGAGTAGCCATGACCTGACCCTTGACCTTTGCCCTTTGCCCTACGCCTGCTGGACAGCCCTGTTCTCGGTTATTGTGGGTTTGTTATGCTAACTCAGTTGCTCTTGATGGATGCAGTTAACTTTGACCTTGAGTTGCCATGGTTAATGGACTTCTAAACTCAAGATCACAAGAAGAAGCTTCAAACAGGCAGAATTACTACATTACGATGTTTTCATAACCACAAGGTCCGCTTTAATGTGATGGACTTGTCTAAAACAGTTTGATCCCCACTTATTGCTATTAAGTTCAAATTGTACGCTTTCTCTTATAAATATTGATGGAGCAAAAGTTCGGCGATTACAGGCGGTCCTGTTTTTTTTCTCTTTTTTTTCTCCCCCTCTCTCTCAGATGTGCACCAAGAGACATGAAGAAACCAGTGAGGCAAAAGCCGGGTGTGACTGCTGCTTAATAATTAGCAGTTCCTCCACAGACCAACGCGACTACAGCCGCTTTCTATTAGCTCAAAAGTCTGACATTCGTGAATTCGCAGGTCAAAGTACATCTGGATGATCTCAGTGCGAAGCGAAATGTACCCGCTACCAGGAGAGAAATCATCTTCCGCATCCCCCCCCCCCCATTTAAGTGAATTGGCTTTTACGCCAGCCGCTGCTTTATGCTGATTTTATCCTACTCAGAATCTGCTAATCAGATCTTTTCTCAGCAGAAAAAGTGTGTCCAGCCCTATTCATCATTTGCTTTCAGTTTCCCAGTGTTGTTTCTTAACTCGCTGCATTGAAGACATTTGAGAACTGGCCGAGTTAAATCAGATAACCCAACATCCAGGAAGATGCATCCAACATATAGCTCTTTAAAAAAAATAAGTCCAAGTCTAAAGCAGCTTGTTGAAGTGAATTTGTTTTAGGGAGTTTTCACACTTGAATCCGTACCCAGAATCGATTCTGGGCTGGTTTGGGG
>JAOUQW010000014.1:11052696-11066204 GCA_028565825.1 Olivaichthys viedmensis
CCTTTGTTTCCCCAAAATACCATGGTTACGGCCTCGGTGGCTCGAATTTATACATTTTGAAGAGGGAGGAATATCGAGGGGGGAAATGTGTACGAGGCATTTCACCCAAAAAGAAATAATACCATTACGGGGGTTATCGCCAACGTTAGCCTCAGCATCCGAGTCACAAGCCAATCAAATCCCGATCCATAAAACCAAAGTCCTGCCCCCCAGTATGCCGTTTCACTCGGAAATACGTCACGTTGTGAAAGAATTTCCGTTTCACCTTGTCTTTAAGGGTTTTAATGTTGTTGTAGTGGAGTAGCCCTCTGGCTATGGCTATGACTATTACTGTTGTTATGTGATAGCTCCTGAAATAGAACTAAATAAAGAGGGGGAGAAAGGTAGAGGAAGTACATCATTTCCCCTACCCACACTTCCTTACAGTGTAAACTTGTCATATCAAACTGTTTCATCTTCATTCCAACTCTCTCTCACACACCAAAAATGTTTGGATGCAGCTCCCCGATTGAGGTGAGAGGTTTTCCAAGCGTGTTAACCTTTCAGCGGTGTGCTCCACACTGCTCGCTTTAAGCACGTGGCCGTGGGATTTGTCATGTGTCCCCAGAGGAGCGCTGTGCGTTTTTACGAAGGGATATGACACCTCTTAATTCACAGAGCTTTGCTCCACTGACTTCCCTCTTCTCTTCTCCCAATCTCACACTTTCACTGCTTTCATCTGTGCCAAGAGGACTGACGATTCAATTTGTTCAACTTGCTGTATGAGGGAGAGCGAGAACTCTGAGGTTATGGTGCAGTGATTTTTTTACATGTCATCCCTATATGTAGCTTTTTGGTCGCTTTTTTGCACTTTGTTCACGTCATGGTTTTTGTCTCTATTTTTAGCTGCTCCTTGTGATCTTCATACAGCCACAGCGTTCTCAATAGGGGTGATTATTTGAGTCGATTTTGATTCAGGGTGCAACGATGCAAGTGATTATGGATTATGATTTTTGATTTAGATTTTTCTTTTTTAGTGTGTACTATGTTTTTTTTTTTTTTTTTTCTTATATAACCACTTGCTGCCTATAAAACACAATTCATCCAACGTGAAAAATAATGTATTTCCATTAAGGCTATCGGAACGAATGTCACTCGAATTTCTATAATATTTGAAGGCCAAAAGATCCACATATGAATATGTTCCACCACACAAATCTCTTTAAACACACGTTTCCTAAACCTTTTGGCTAAATGACCCTCGTGTCGCTTGATGTACAAAACTCTGATGTAGGCTCTGAAGAAATGCTCGTCAGGAATGGCATACTTTATTTACACATATCTTAAATGATCTACTAAATTATGAATTAAAAATTAAAAAACTAAAAAGTCCTAAAAGTGAAATTTATTAGGCTACGTGTAATTAGTTCATTTCCAACCGGCACTTATTGGAGTCGCTCTTCTCTGTGGCAGAATCTCAAATTGCTTTCTATTGGGCATATAGTGCACTATGTAGGGTCTACAACACCATCCATGTTCCCCATGTAGTGTGCATGAATAGGGAATAGGAAGCCATTTGGGATTCGACCTAACTGAATTATTCCTGGATGGTGTTTACGTGGCTCCCAGTTCACCTAAGAAATTAAAAATTCGATCTAAATATCAGCACCAGGAAAACATTATTGTGGGTAAGTAAATAAAAAGATATACAAAATATTTCTGATCAAAGTATGATATTGCCTTGGGCGATATGAACGCATAGTGTAGCGCTACTGCTAACGATCGATCTTTCCATGTCAATATTGTATTACAGACTAATTAAAATTAGAATGCATTGTAATACTAAGTCATTAAGATGAGAATAAAAGTTTTGAAGGAGTTTGACACCTCAAGACTCTGTAGAGTTTATTTTTCATCAGAGATGCTTGGTACTGTTGACCGTTTATGCGTAAGCCGATATAAAAGTCTGATTATGACGAATCGATTAAGAGAATCGCGATGCATCAAAGAATCAACTATTTTTAATGTTATTATATTCGTGTCTTATCCATGTTCCATCACTCAGTGCAACAAAGTGAGATCTCGCTCACGTCTTCTCATCCTTTGCTAAAGCCCTGTAATGGACAGCAGGGAAGCCGTATTGCTCTTCAGCAGCTATAACCTTTAAAAAAAAAGAAAAAAAAGTGCTTGACCCATATTAAAAGGACGCAATTATACTCTGCCTTTCTTACTCGGCCGCAGTGAATACGCAAACACACACACACAGATTAGGCCTGTTACAATTATTACATTATCACCTAATCACAGTTATTTGAGGTGATTTGGGATTATTTGCGGTAATCACCGTTTTAACCCTTTAATGCATACTTGACTTTCTACACAACATTTATTTATTAATTTATTTATCCCCCCCAAAATGTGTTTGATATGGTCTTGTGTCTGATAAAAATGTGTCTACAAGTAGTTATTCACCATTTTCTGTCATTTGCATCACCTTTTAACTTTACGAGGACACTTTTATACGAAACGTTTTATAGTTTTTGCTCAGGATTTCGGCTATTGCGGTACAAATGTGTAATTCAAAATGCAGACGAGCCGTCATTCACAAACATCCGCTAGGAAAATGTAGCTACCGCGGGCTGCTACAGTAATGGCGCTGGTGCCGTGTAAAAATTTAATAAATATACACATTGCTCCATACAAAATTGGTGTGCCAAAGAATCGTGAGTGAGAATCGTGATCTTCAATTTTAAGCCAAAAATAAAATCATAATTCCCATTTCATCAGGAACGTTGCAGCCCTAGTGGCACCACAGGTTATCACACTCCGATCTTCTTCAAAATGCTCTCCAGACTCCTGCTGTAGCGACACCGTAGCTCCCCGTTAGATCTTTATTGATGGTTTTTGTGACGAGGTGAGATTGGCAATATATATCACCCTCTTATCTCTCCCATTTTCTTTTTCTTTGCCTCTAACCTTCAGTCTCCTCTCTACCGCTCCTTCTCCTTCTCTTTGTGCTTTCATTTCATTTCTGTCTTTATTTATTTTTCTTTTTATCTCTTTGCCTTCCCAGATTCTTTCAGTCCTTCCAATTTTTTTATCTCAATCATTTTCCGTCTCCATCCAGCTGTCTTGGTAATGGAATGGTGTGTGTGTGTGTGAGAGGAGGTCAGGCATGTGGTCGCTCCCTGCTCTAGTGGAACTGATGGATCCTATTTTAAAAAAACTTTAAAAAATAAACCTAACGATGGAAAATGAGACCTTGTCATTTTTCTCTCTAACTGCTTCATTTGTTTTTATTTGTCTCTCTAAGTCAGGGCAGCTTGTCCGACCCTGGATTAGGCTTTTTTTTTTTTTTTTTTTCCCTCAAGTGCAAGCTTCACCTCTTAACCTTATTAGTGCATAAGTGGTTGTAAACAATGACAAATCGGCGTGTGTCTGCTAAGAGATAGATGATGGTTCATTTAAGCCCACCCGCACTCTGGACATGGGCTGAAACACACACACACATGCGTCAGGGGAAGCGGCCGGACCCTTTTGAGAAATGTGTGGTGGTATTTAATAAGTTGAGCGCACTGGTTTTAAAGGAAGGATTTTTCTTTTGTTCTATTAGTCTGAACTGCAGTCACTGTTCCTCTTCTCCACGTTCTTGCACTGGACACGCCACATGTTTTTTTTTTTTTGTTGTTGTGTAGGCCAAAGTGGCCATGTGTAGGCTAAATGTAGCAAACCCTCGATCTAGCACGTCTCTTTTATGTTCTCGCTTTTTACTCTGTAGCAGTGCTTCTCAACTGGTTTTGCCTCAGGACCCACATTTGTTCATCATTAAGTCGCGGCCCAAAAACCGCTTAACTTTAGGACTCTTCTAATTAATTTCACAGAATGAATAGTGCAGCTTAAAAAGTCGTAATGCACTGCTTTGAGCTAAAGAGGAAAAACTGGACATGCTTTTTGTTTCTGAAGGCTACATGGTGCTTCAGAAGGCTTCATACATTTGTTTGCTAATAACTAAACACAAAACACACTGTGGCCCTCTCTTCTGCCCTCAGTGTAAGAACCGTATTGAGTGGAATATTTTCATTTTAATGCCAAGGTGAGAAAAGCTACCAGACGTCTCTGACAAACTGCTGTGTGCGTGTATGACTGTGGATTTTTTTTTATTCGGCTAATTAATTTTCTTTGATTTCTTTTACTTTTCCTCCGTTTCATTTCCTCATGTCTTGGCTCCTCACCCTGAGGATGCAACAAAAGGAAACAAGAACAGAGGAATCGGCGGCAAACGTATTTGCCAAAACCGACGCCCTCGCTCACTGAAGCGTCAATTTTAAAGCGACTTCACTTATTGATGACTTGTTGCCCATCACTGAGAGAACCGAACTCCTCATACACAACAAGAGTTCATGCGTACGTTACGTTCATCAAATGTTCATGTTTTAGCCTATAGGCAAGGTTTATAGACATTCAAGTGCATTTTTATCCACGTTTTTCATTTATTCATAAAAAAAAAAGTATTTGAATTATTAATTGGTATTTAATTTAATGATTTAGTTAAAAAAAAAAAGATTGTCCTGTTTTGTTTGTGTGTCCTTGATCTGGAAGCCTCCTCTCTCCTCGATTCCTCTGAGCCCATTTAAACAGTTGATGCGTCTTTAAAGATGGCGGACATCTATCGATTTTCGGGTCACGGGCTGTGAAGGATGTAGGATCGAGGAGACATCAATTAGGGTATTGAGAAGCACCCAGTTACTTATCTTAAGAGGCCTGGTGCAAGCAGTGAACTCCCAATGCCTTTCAAAATAAATATAAAAATATAAAACTCTGCCTGCTCACAACCCACCAGTTGAGAACCACTGCTCTAGAACACTGTCTATCTCTTTTTTTTCTCTCCCCCTTTTTCTTTTTCAGTGGCCTTCTCTGAATGAATGTTCAGCTGCTTTAGATGTGTATATATCCCTCCCACTCTCTCTCTCTCTCGTTCTCGCGCTCTCTAATAAAGCATCTCATATCTTTGCCTCTTTCAGTGGTGTGTCATATCTGACTCAGCCTCTCTCTGCTATGATCTATGGGCCTGTATTGCTTTTTCTCCATCCATAGACCAGATTGCATAGAGAGATATTCGTATATATACTGTGTGCGTGTCAGAGACTGAGAGTATTATAGATATGTTTATCACTCATGCATTATGTATCGTGGCCCATCAAACTGCACTGCCTTCACCTCTTCTTTATATGTCAGAATAGAGCTATTGTGAAGGGAAAATAAATCCGGTTATGTGGAAAAATCATGTTACGTGTTACATATCAAATCGTGTTATATGGAAAATTTGAGTGCGAGTAAATATTTTGCTCAGTTGCCACACACGACAGTGTACTGACACACTGATATCTGGCCATATTATACACGAGAGATAAAGATGAAAGGAAGTGAAATATCAAGAGCAGGTGAAAAGGAGAGTCATGGGGTTAGATGTTCCGTAAACTTTCCTTTGCTCGTGATTTGATGTTGAACTTTTGTGTGTGGTTTTTTTCCTCTGCCCCTCGTTCACCTTTTTGCATCATACTCTTCCTTTTTTATATAGTTTCCGATAAAAGTTTTCCGCGGGAGTGTGTTTTGCGGTTTGGAGGGGTTTGGTGAAGGGGAGGATTGTGATTGACAGCAGCTGTGTGGATTGAGAGCAGACTATCGGATGGACAGAAAGAGATGGATAAAGAAAGAAAAGAAGACTCGACGGAGGGTTGAATCCCTTCTCTGAGACGGCGAGATCAGACAGAGATCAGATAGAACCTCGCCGACTTGACAGCCATCCTCCATTCATTTCCCTTTAGACCGCCTCGCCAAAGTGTGTAATATTAATGATGCTCTATCAGAACAGGGCAGCTTATGCTGATGTCTGATCCCAAAAACCAACAGACTGACTGACTGAACAGAGGAAGATAACGTCTTCTCCTAATCTTTTCTTTTTTTTACTTCCCCAAAAGGTCAGGGTGGTTAAATAAAGGGGTTTTGTGTGTTTCAGTTTTCCCCGAGGTAGCAGGGAGTTGTGTGTTTTCTACAGGATGCGATGTGGCTTGGGTTTTGATGCCTGCTTTCACTGCATTTGTAATGTGGTTTTACCAGGGGGCAATGTTTAGTTAAATAATTCTTTTGTACCATTATCAATATGAATTCTGATCTCTTTGTGGCTGAACCTCGGTTGGCGTTTTGGCCATGTAGTGCACTAGATAGGTTGTCGAACACCACCCTACATTCTACATGTTATACCCCATGTAGTGAGCATACGTAGGAAAGGGGAAGTTATTTGGGATTCCGCCTCGCTGTTTGTTGGCGGGGCTTAAATAAAAAATATTCCTGTGTAAAGACGAGTTAAAGATGGTGGATGTTGAGTTGAAGGCCTAATGTTTGCAAAACTAGCATTTCCACTAATGCTGGAGAAAGTTATTCCGTAAAAAGTTGTTTAGGGAACACTGACGGTTTTCTAACAGCCTTACACAACAAAATGCTTGCAGTTGTGCAATAAGTAGCTGTATACATGTTGCTAATTATTGTTTTTATTGTGCACACAATTAATATTGCACAGTCATATTGTTATTTGGCTTAAGGAGAGAAATATTGGCACTATTGCTATATATTGTTAAATAAACCTAAAAAAAACCCCGACTATGCCTTTTCAGGTTCTGTATTTTGCTGCACATCCAGTCAGAAACGCATTAAAATTGTATATTTTACTCTTAATTTATCTGATCTAACATAAGATATCCATCAGCTGTGTGGCACATCGCAGCCCTGAGTATGAAGTCCGCTCCACTCGTACAGTGCCAGTGCCCATATGTCTGCACAATGTTAATAAGTACTGAAATCCATCTTTGTCATTCAAAGATGAAGCACCCACTCGATGTCTTTCGACGTCAGTTCTGCATCTGAGGACAGTTAATTGCCTCCCAAACCCAATCTAACGTTGATCAATTCTGCTATTGATTAGTGATTGATCAGATGTTTAGGAGTGAAAATGCACCAAGAATGTCATTTTAAGGTCCTCCGTCATTGTCACGGTTTCATCTCGCCGCCTCGTTTAAGACCTGAAAAACGTAACGATGATGAACAACGTCTCTAACACTCACTCTCTCTCACTCGTCGTTGCAGGCGGTATGAAATTAGTCCTGTGTGTGCCGACCTGCAGGGTCAGATTCTGAAGTGCTACAGAGAGAACGCTGGGAAGACACTCCTCTGCTCCAGTATTGCCTCACTCTACCTGCAGTGTGTCAACAGCGCTAAACAGGTGAGTGTGTGCGGGATCAGTCATGTGTATGGGGCGGAGGTGTGTGTGTGTATGCACGCTTGATCTGATCTACAGGATGTCCCAGAATTTAGTTATAAATGTCATGAACACTATTTCATTCTCTACTGCTTCTAGTGTTGATTTTATTTTTTTTTCTCAATTTCTTACATTTCCTTGAACACATTTCTCGAAACTATACACACATTTTGCAAATCTGCATATAATGTAGACAAAATGAAACGCTGGCTCCAAAACCGTGAACACTTCCCTCAAAATGAAATATTCACGCCAAGGCACCAAACACACTTATGATACGAATTTTAACAACAAACCGTGTTTTTCAAACTGCACTGATTTATTGAGGACACAGCCGTCACAGTATCGGGGTTCTTGCTTAAGTCTGGAGAAAAAAAAAAAATGGACATGTATTGCATTTAAAGGCACGCATTTCCAGATCTGGAAAAGTATGGGATTGCCGAAAATGTTTTGGGGGAAAAAGTATAGATGTTCTGTTTTCAAAGCAAGCCCCAAGATGCTAGTAAGGTTCTAAATCTGGGGTCTTTAGACATTCTCGTATTTTCTCCACTAACGCAGCCTCCGTCATGCCATATATCACAGTTCATGTTTTTTCACTTTTTATGATAGTTCTTGAACTTATTTCTTAAAAAATAAGTAAATTGAACATGAAGTATGAAACGTTTGAATAAAATCAGTCTGCAAAAAGTCTTTAACAAGAAAAAACTAGAAAATTGCATACAAATGGGATTAATTGCTTACTCGTGTGTGTGTGTGTGTGTAATATATATATATATATATATATATATATATAGTGTGTGTGTGTGTGTGTGTGTAGATATAAATATATAGATTACCGTTTATGATAGCAGACAAAAAAATAAAATTGGTCCATTTATAAATAAAATAATTATGCAGGATCCGTTCTCTGATTTTTATTTGGCCAAAGAATGTTGTGTACATCTCAAAACAATGTTGCCAAAATCTTCTGCCTTCCTCATACATTGTTAAATGGTGTAACCTAAATTTCATTTGTGTCCTTGGGAGAGACCCTTCCTCGTACTCTTCCTCATCCTCTACCTCCACCTCTTTTCTTTTTTTCCTTCTGCTTCCTCCAACCTTCTCCATCATACAGCATTCATTCATCACTACATGTTTTGTTTGTGCCTGAATTAATGTCTTCAGCTGGATGTTGGCTGGCAGGTGTATCCATTTCGTACAATAAACAGTGTGTTTTTCCGCATTAAAAAATAAATGTATTATACTTTTTTCTTATTTAGATCTATCTCTGTCTCGGTATATATTATATTGTCTGTAGAAAATGCCTTTTTGGCTTCGTTTTTTCTTATTCGGTCGAGAACAATACGGACGTGTAGAGAAAATCTCTCAAGTCTGTGTTCTTTAGATTTGCAAATGTATGAGTTTTATGTCTCATCACAAACTATAGAATAACAGCTGAGCTTTGGTTATTGAGAAACATGTGCAATAACGACGTGTATTATTTAGTCAGTAGATTTGTTTATGCAGGTGGTTAGAGATTGTTCATTTATCGTGTGTGTGTGTGTGGGAGAAAGAGAAAGCTGTAGGTCTGTGTGCCACATCCAAAATAACCAGTTGAATCTCACTCCTTCACTACGTTGCGATTTATTGAACCCCTTCTTCTGTCCTTCAAGTGAGCCGATCCACTCGTGTCGCCGAAACCCTGTAATAAAACACACGCACTGTGTGTGACTCAAAAGGGAAGGGAAAAGGGCAGGATTTGCGAACGGCAGCTCTATTCCAGGAGTGGCGCCTCTTTTCCGCTTAGCTACAGGCGCTTCAGAGTTTCCCTCGAAATTGCATGCTGCCACTAAACGGCCATCTGCATAATGGCGGCGTACGGAAGCCGTCGTTCAGTCCTGCTTAAGTGTGTGTTAAATGAAATAAGCAGAGGCATGCGTAAACCATCTCCCATTATCTCTCACTCGGCCTCCTATTGAGGGATCAGACCTCGGTCTGAAAAAGCAGGGGGGCAGACGGGAGAACGACTCCAACCTTCTCATCTGCGTTCCTCAGCACACGCCAAGAGTTTCCCAGAACACGGCTCGATTTACATTCAGATAGCTTTTCTATTAGATTTGAACAATGTAACTGTTTCAGGAGAGCACGGGCTACTCTGCCCTTTTCCCTTCTCTTGGGTATTAGTGTTAAAAAAGCTATGCTTGAATTCCGCCGGGTTTAAGTAATGCATCATGTAAATGCGGACATGTTTTATTCATTATTGTATATGTGCAAGGCTACCTGTAACCTTTTTAGCATTCCTACCATTTCTGTGTGCCATTATTGTGTAAATCTAAAAGCCCAGTCTTGCCGTAGCATCTTGTAACGCTTGATTTTATCAGGTGCATGCTTTAAAGTGCATTTATGTTTGCCACGGTTATCACCGAAATCTGATTTTTATGACTTACAGCAAAGGGTCACAAAATAATGCAGAGAAAACTTAATCTCAAGTTCAAGAGGTGTGTGTACTCTTTTATTGTGAAGGAGTACAGCCAATCCCTCTCATCTAAAATTTAGAGGGTAAAATAAGCAAATTTTATAAATTTTTTGTCAGGACACATCCTCCATCTTTGTTAGAATAGAACAATTCCATATAGGTCTGGACAATACGATCGATATGATGTCGATATTGCGATATATTAACATCATGATGCACTTTTCGTGGGTATATCAAATGTCGGTGCTTTTATAACGTCATTGTTGCTCGCTGTAACAAGTATCTTATTGGATGTTAAAGTCGTATTTTCGTACTCTCCTTTTCTTCATTTAAATACTTCAATTTGGGTATTAAAAAAATCTCTTTCACAATATGGCGCCACTATTTTGTTGGCATCTTCAGAGACAAGTTGAGCGCGCATCGTGCGGAGTTAATACCTAAATTGTTAGCGTTGCTCTGACAATTGCCGGCAATTTGTGCACGCGGGGAGAAGTTTACCCAAAACAGAGGCGTGTCTTAGTTATTCACGATTCCGACCTTGAATCTGGCCACATTAAGCGAAATTGTGCACAAATTAAGTACATTGGTAAAATTAATTAAAAAAAATTTTAAAAAAATTGGTGGCCTTAATGTGGGGTGAACCCCCTATTGGTAAATTAAGACAGATTTGCTGTGATCCCAAATTACGACTAGGACTATTCATGAGTCAAGTGCAAGGCAAGTGCTTGATTTAAAGAGGATGGTCTAGACACTATTGAAAAACTTTCCCAGAGAGCGCTACCCAAGAAAAATCTGGCAACCTCTGAGACGTGAACTCCACGTCGGTAATTTCAATTATCTAAATGGGCCGTCCAGAAAAATCAAGTTCAGCACCTGCGCAGCGCGACTTTGAATACGGAGAACTTTTTCCCGTGGAAATAATGGCGTATTTTAACTTAAGTCACCAACTCTGAATACAGCCCTTTGTTAGCAAAACTAAATATCACTATACATAGTGTATCGCGAAAATGTCTTCAAGTATCACGATATGATATTTTTTGCCATGTCGCCTACCCCTAATTTCATATCTTGGAAAGCACATCAGTTGGCACCATTCTCATCGTTTACATTTAACAAACGTGTCATTTTAACACACCCTCAGGGACCGCTCTAAAACTTCCTGCCAAGCTCTTCGTGCTTCTGTTCACCTGTGCATACTTTCGGTCATCTTCAAAATTGCTAAATTTCAAGATGTGTGCTGCTCTGACATGTGCTGTCTGGCAGACAGGGTTAAAGACGGCGTGCTGTCATCGCTGGGGCTTTGTGAGGGTAATTACCCTCCAGCTTATCAATAATGAACTGATAATATTTAGCCCCGACCTTCCCTCTCCATTCCAGCTTTCTCAAATACGGACGCTGCTGCTGATAGCACGCTGAGAGGAGACGAGAGGCAGATAAAAACACACACTCGGCCTCTGAGGATACCACTGAATAAGAGTTTATCATCAGGAACAGCTTGATTTTTCTCTCCTTTTCATCCTTTGTCGTAAAACTGACCTTCATTTTATTAATTTTTTTATTTTATTTTTTCCCCACTTGATGGAGGAGTTCAGGATTTAGGATTAACACCTGTTTGAGTAGATTTTATTTCCTTTTGCTAAGCAGCGTCCTTTGAGCGTACCTGCGAGTATGGTGAATAGTGGTATTCACTATTATAGTCCATTGTTAAAAGCGCTATACAAATAAAATTGAATTGAATTGAATTGGTAGAGCCAAAAATAAATGATTACGATAGGGCTGGGCGAAATGTCAATCTGATATCTATTGCGCAATAAATGACGACATGCAGTTTTCTGAGAGTATCTCGGGTATCGTCAGTATGTCTAGAACACGGAGGTGTTATTTATAGTAGCAAGTCATTGGACGTTAAAATGCATTTTTTCCCCTTCATATTCAATGTTTTATTCTGTAAATCATTCAACTTTTTGGTAGTTTCTTTTTAATGTGGCACCACCGTTTTTCTGGCCCTATTTTTGATTTATTCATTTTATTTATTTTTAAAGCGAACCTCTGGAAAACTAATATAGTGACACATCATGTATCGTAAAAGTGTCTTCAAGTATGGTGATTGCCATATCGCCCAGCCTCTGTATTACACGCCAGTATATATCACAGTATACACATTTTTCTTGTGAAAATGTGCCCTAAAATGTGACACTCTTTTGAATTAAATTTAAATCAAACAATTTGCTGGAGTCAAACGTAAAAACTTAAGGTATCATGTGTGAAGCAAACGAGAGAACAAATGTCCGAAAAAAAGACAAACCAGTCTGGTGGCAGTACAAACTAGTTCCTGTTTTTAATATCCTATTGAAAGCTTCATATAAACATTTACCGCATAGTAACTGAACGTGATGCCTGATTTATGCTTAATGACTCTTCACTGGCCTGAGTGGTTTAAATGGCATCGTCGCGGTAGTTGTGAGGTTGTTAGTATCAGATCAGTATCGGGTATCAGCCGATACCCAGAGCTCTAATATTGGTATCGTATTGAAAATGGAAAAAATGGGATTTGTGCATTCCTAATGGTATTTGAAAACACTCTAGCGGATGACGATTTTTTTTGGTGTCTTCTTTATACCAGTCTACCACCTACCACTAACTGAGTATTTCCACTTGTGTAATGTTCAATGTTCAGTGGAGTGCTTATTCCACTCACCCAAGTGCCCCCCCACTCAACCTTCTTCTTTTCTTTCTGTTGGTCCCACCTTCAATGTCTCTCTCTGTGTGTTTTTTTATATTTTTTTATTTTTTTGTTATTTCAGACCAAGTTGAGGACCGGAGGCTAACGCTGAGGGACGTCGGAGAAGCAGCCGTGTTTGTGGCATTACCGTTTAGTGAAAGTTTCTAAAGGAGAGCAGAGCCACCACCGTATGGATACACATCTGACACCTCAGAGGACCAGAACAGAGTACTGCAGCCACTGGAGAGATGGAAAAAAGCCATCCAACCCCCCCTATCCTCCCCTTTTTCCCTCTCTTTCTCTCTCCTTCTTTGTGAGGAGGCTATTCACTTCTGCAGAGTATGACGGGTATGAGAACCAGCAGCAGGCGTAGGACGTGTACTAAAATATGCCCAACACCAGGAACAAGAGCATCGCATTTCTACAGGGATGGAACTTAGTTGGAAGAACCTAAATGAAATCAAATGAGTGCCTCAGAGGAATAACACACTTCTTAGGTTTTCACAAAAACTTCACGGCAGCAGTTAGCGAAGGTGTAGGAGTCACATTTCCGTTTGTATGAAGCTGGAAGTTGTCTGTAAACACTGTTATCTTCTAAAATGATTGTATTGTACAACTGCAGATTGATTGGTGCTTTGTTTAAATCGTGAGCAAAGTACGTAAAGCAAAAGTGTCGGCACTCCGTACACGCAAACAGCTCTGAGACCAGAGACCTACATCTTCACAACATGGCCTTTTATCCTCACCAGGACCCAGGCTCCTATTGCACAACTGTTCATTGTGTCTGTGTGTGTGTGTGTACAACGTTGATTATGCTTCTGCTTTATTTTTGCTTTTCATCTGCACGAGGAGTGTCACACAGGCAGCGTAATCTGTCAGGACGAATAAAAGGCTGAAACTGGAAACCTGAATTTGTCCCCATCACTGTTCTTTTTGAAAATGTGTGCGTGTGTGGTGTGTGTCTGTGTGTGTGTCTGTGTGTGTGTGTGTGTGTGTGTGTGTGTGTGTGTGTGTGTGTGTGTGTGTGTGTGTGTGTGTGT
>JAOUQW010000014.1:11075011-11102384 GCA_028565825.1 Olivaichthys viedmensis
TGCGTATAGGCCCTACGCATGGGTCAGAGCTTCCGCAAACATACGTACAATTTCCCGTTAAGTATTTCTTTATAAATCCCGATGTGTACGTGGGAAATGACGTACGCAATTTTCGAGCCCTGTTTTGTGCGTACGCAACATTTATAAATGAGGCCGCAGATTCTGGAGATCAGAATTGTCACACAAAAGCTTCTTTTCAAACTATTTTCCCCGTGATTTTGCTCTAAGGATTATTGGATTGTTTGTCTTGTTGCACGATGCACCCACATTTTCATTTTTAACTTCTTGTTATTCTATTTATTCTTTTTTGTTTGATAAATTGCAAGATAGAGGCACATGCTCTACTTTTCCCCATTCAAAAACCATGGGGGATGCAAACTTTTGCACTCACCAGTTAAACATATCAAATAAAAGATTGTAATGAAGTACCAAAGTACCAAAACAAATATGAATGTTCAGCCAGTTTTTAATAAATGATCAATAAACAGGCCAAAGTTTGTTTTGCCCCTCTTGTAAAGTCAAATGTCACTTGCTTCCCTCTGGTTTCAAGCCCTCTATATATATATATTTTGTTAAAAAAGGTATACTTTTTGAAATAAATAAAAAAATAAAAAATGTAGGTGTTATTTATATATAATACTGAATATAATATGTATAATTCTTGAAATAGGTGATTTATGCAACATGGTCTCACTTGCAAATTCAAAGCAATTCACACAACTCAAGTCATGAAAGTATATAAAGGTTAAGGTTAACGTTGTAGCGTTTGTACATTTACGTTTACAGCATTTTGCAGACGCCTTTATCCAGAACGACTTACAACGGAGTGCAGAGTCATGATCCAGAGCCCCTGGAGCAGAGAAGGTTAAGGGCCTTGCTCAAGGGTGCAACAGTGGCAGCTTCGCCGTGCTGAGGCTTGAACCCACGACTCACAGATCAGTAGCCCAGAGCCCAGGCAGAGCCCTAACCACTGTACCTTTTCTTAAAACTTGACATCTGTCTTGAGATAAGGCGTTATCTCTCAATTCTTCTCATTTAGAAATGAACGGAAAACTTACATTGAGTAACTCAACCCTGTTGTCCAATGAGTGCATACTTTCATTTGCTAACATGTTTGGGTTTTTTTTTATGCTTGTGTGTTTTATTTTTGTTTTGTTTTTATTTTACTAGCTAGACTAATTGATTTTATCTGTGGCATGTGTTTAGTAAACCTCTGTTAGTGTTCAGTTTTTTCTGTTTTTATTTTGATGCCTACACATGCAGTGAGTACAGGTGACAAGTATCTGTGGTTACTTCTCTGGGAGTGTGTGTGTGTGTGTGTGTGTGTGCCTGCCTAAAGCCAAGGTTATAGTCCACACACATTCTTCCTCTTGAGATTACCGACATGATAATGAACTTCTGTGCTGCTGTCCTGGTGATGAAAGAATGACCTTGCATGGTGTGGCTGAGTGTGAGTGTGAGTGTGTGTGTGAGTGTGTGAGCGTGTGAGCGACGAACCTTTCAGGATGTGAAAAATGAAGCTTTACAAAAGAGCCTTGAGAGTACAGTGTGCTGGTGGAAAGTCTCTTGAGAGGCCGTTGCTTCCTTTACCTTTTCTGCACTGCTACCTTTTCTTTTTTGTCTCTCCACTGAGCAGCTCAGGCTGAACTTGGCATCAAACCCTCATCCTAGGCTACTCCAGTGTGCTCCTCATTACACATTTATGAATACCTGGAGCACGTGAAGTGGCTTTAAGTGGTGCTATGATCGTCAAATGTTCCCTTAGGCGTGAGAGACACTGGGGGAAAGATGCACATGTGGGACCTGTTCGTGTTGTGCAATTTAATTGCAATTTGTTTCAGAGATCTTAGGATTTTGCAATGAACTACTTTGTGTGGGAAAAGAAGGGATATAATTTTGATTTTACATCCTTAAAAGTCATTGATCCTTGTGTGCCTAAGGGCCTTTGCATTATTGTATTTTTTTACTCTCTCAGTCTCTCTCTCAGATATCAGGACATTAAATCCAGCCTGGCTCGGGGGGGACAGGGGTGCGGGGACGGAGACGGTGGGGGACCGTTTTGTAGGCCGACTCTGGTGTACATAAACCCATTCATGCGTGAGCTCTCAATCCATTTTTACTCCCAAGACTGGAAGACTGTTTTCTCTCTTTGAGGGGATTTTCAAATTACTCCTCTGCCACTACATTTGAGACATTTCAGCCCTATCTGCACCCCCCCCACCACCACCACCCCATGCTCCGGCATAACCTTCTGCTCGACGTCCACACGCCTGTCTGAGCCTCTCATATCTCTCTGTTTCTGTAATATACTGTGGTTATACACGAACAAAGCTCAGGGTGATTGGCTTCCCTGAAAGGAAGTCAGACAGTTTATTAGGTATACCAATCTAGTAGCTAATAAACTGACAACCAAGTGTAAAGAAACCTTATATGCAAAAGACTGAGGTGTACAATGAGTATTTTAATGGTTATCATTTTCAGCTTCTGCAATTAAAGGTGCACTGGTATATAGTTTTATTGTTCTTACCATTACAAATAGCATGGAAATATCTGGAAAAACTTGTTCCCCAACAATGTGATCAAAGCAAGTGTATCGTACGCCTCAAAAAATGCAGTGATGTTATATTTACTGCTCCGAAACGCAAACATGGCAGAATCCAGTGCTAAACCACCGGCATCGCCAGATACTATTGTTGATCTGCTGTGAAAAAATAAAAATAAAATGTGTAATGACGCCAAAAGACATAAAACGAGTAAATCTGGGAGCTGCTTTTCCAAGATGGAGAAATCTGCTGACTGCAAAGGCAACGAATTTGGATGCCAAATTAGCTACATTTCTCCTGGACAGGTCAAGCGATCATCAACTTTGGATCAATGACCGCAGCAACAAATCAGTAAGTTATTTGGCGGGTCAGTATTTTGCAAGCTTATAGTGAACTTTGTCAGAACTGCCCAAGTAAAATGTGTTGAACAGGGTGGCTAACGAAGGATGATCCGCAGCCCCGCCGTCACATGGGGTTAGACAGGGGAAGTTGTCCAGGCCCAGGCTGGGTTGGGTGCCCAGGGGATCCAAAGAAATGTGGAAGAGGTCATTGGTCAAAAAGGTAGGTATTTATAATAAGCTATAAACTTCTAAACCACAGAATGATGAGATGGTAAATTAGCTAACTTCCTAATAAACATGGATGAACTCCGGCGGCCAACGTAGATTCTGGAAAGCGGGGCTTTGTGTACACAGGTATGGATCAAGGAGTAAACAAATAATTCCAATGTGGTTTTTTTTTTTAGTTCCCCCTTATAAGCACAAGAGTCCAAATTCTACACAACGCCCCTTTAAATGAAACATGATCAACTTTGATGTTGGTGAGCTCGGCTAAAGTTAGCTAATGACACTAGTGCATTAAATGACCCGTAAGTTCGTTTGTTTTAACCGTCTGACCAATCGCAGCATGCGCTGACATTTTTCCCGTCTCCGCTTCCCGAACACGTTTATCTACAGACCAAGGCACTTTCATTCAGCTAACCAGGCAAAACTAGACGACGATCACTAGACAATGTAGGCTCACCACACGGTGCAGCTTTTTCACCCTTAAACACCAATAAAACAGTCACTGCCCTAGAGTTAGTGAAGCCAGATCAGTAGTTTAGCTCATGTTACCTCTCCAGTAATAGCTAGCCAAGTTCCATAACAAGCTAGTTAAGCTAATTACACATGCATTTAAAACCAAGAGCTAGCAAGCTAGCTAACAATAGTCTAACTATTATATGGCGTAAATAAAAGCAGTAGCCAAGTTCACCTTCAAGCTAGCTAGCAGTAGGCTAACTCTTAGATTGTGTTATTAAAACCTTTTATTCAAGTTAATGCAAGTAAGCTAGCTAACATTAAAACCAGTAGCAAAGTTCGGTAGCAAGATGGCTAACATTAGGCTAACTGTGCTATTAAAACCATTATAGAACTTAGCCAGCGAGCCGGCTAGCGTTAGGCTAACTATTATATTGTGTAATTACAACCAGAAGCCGAGTTGGCCAGCAAGCTAGCTGGCATGAGGCTGTTATATTATAAACCAGTAGTAGCAAGATGGCTAATATTATTCCTTGGCGTTGTGTGATTAAAAGCAGTATTGTGTTGAAGGTTAGCTATTGTGTTTAGATTTAGCATTAATGTTGACTAAGGAGCATCTTACTCCAAATCAAAGATTTTATACAGTTGAAGGACAGGCTTATAGCACCATATAAAAAAGAAGCCCGTTTTATGAAGAGGCCTAATTGTGATAAACAATCCCGGTTTCATTATTGAACAAAATAATTGTCATTTGGTGCAGTTTTATTTTTCGCACACACACACACACAGCGTGTAGTTGTATGGTTTTTTTTTTCTTTTATTGTTTTGTGTCCTGAGGCCGTGGGACTCCACCAGGGCTTCGTCTTCCGGAAAATAGTGAAAAACCGTGTCATTGCGGTCCGACATGGTAATATTCGCTACCTTTTTTGTTTTTTTAACCACCTAGACATCTTCCTTTATGGCCATCCGTATACATTGCATCTGCCCACAAATAGATACTCGAAAAGATTCCCCCCAGACAAGAGTGTGTGTCACCACAGCGGTCCAAAGCCAGCGGCTCCTGCGCTGTTATCCAGACCGAGCTGGCCACAATGGGGGCCCATTAGAGGCAGCCAAGGGGGGCTTCATTCATTCGAGTGGCCCAATCAGGCAGTGCTCCAGCGACTGCTTAATTACCTGTTCCTGTAACAGTAATCACGCTTAAATATTTATAATGGGAAAGTGTTTGCATGGGGGGAACAGGGGGGGAATCTTTTGTTTAGACTTGACCTTTCTGCCAGGCTCATTAGCATGAGCTTATTAGCTTGCTTTCCTTTTGCTGCCCTCGGGCCGTTATTGATTTTGATTACCCACCAAGAATGTAGGTTATAGCGAGAGGAATAAAATGACATCGGCTTATCAACGTTGGGCCTGAAGTGGATTTGTGTATGTGTGTGAGGTGTTATTGTTATTCCGACTGAATCTTTATCTTCAGTGTGCACCCATTGTCTTTAATCGAGTGTGAATGTGTCGGGTTTGTTCCCGTGTGTGTGTGTGTGTGTGTGCACGCCGGCTTTTGTGGGCTCAGCGCTTTGACTGACCAGAATGATTGGATTTTTGCTGCTCATTGTGAATTACCGGCTTCTCGCCGACTCGCACACACCCCCGATTGTACATTTCTGTCTCACGCACACACGCACACATTCACAAAAAGCTCCCCTTAGGGCACTCTGATGCCCTCAATCACGAAAACGGAGAAAGGCCTTTCATGTAAAAATGGAGTGGATAGCATTCCCTGAAGAAGGCAGACAAGCAGACACCCCCTTTTGCTTTCTTTCTCTCTTCTCTCTTCTCTTTTCTTTTGCTTATTGTTCTTTTATTCCTGAGTAGATTGTTTGCACTCTATTCTTTTAAGGTCCTGACGAACCACAGTTTACACACCGATAACACACACACACACACAGTTTTCTGGTCAGTCCACTACACATGGAGAACTCGGAGCATTTTTCTCCCTTCTGCTGCTCCGGTGTTTAATATTTCTCATTAAAAATACATCCCGAATGGAGCTGTCAATCATCCCCGCCTTATGTACCTCGAAAAACCCATAACTCTCTTCTACACCCCTCCCCATACACACACACACATATATATATACTGCTCCCTATTAACCTCCACTGACTCCCACTGAGATCAATATACCATATAGCCACATATCACACTCCATCCACTAAGCGTGACCACAGTGCAAATCTGAGAGCAGCTCTAGGCCAGATAATGCCACTAAAGGGCCTTAGGCTCGGCTGATCTGGGATCAGATATATCAATTTGTGTTCTCTTTGCCCGTGGGTCTCCACACGCTGGTACTGTAAGATGGAGAAGCATTTCAAACAGTGCTGACCCTCTGTACAAACTTCAGCAGTATTTATGGGTCAAAGGCGTGACGTGTCTTTATTTGTGTCCAAAGGCGGTTCGCTTCACAGAAAATGATTTATATCCATAAATATCACAATATTTCATTTCACTATTACTCCTCTGTTGTCCCATAATAGATATTAAATAGATATTGACAGATGAAACTCTTTTGATTACGTCAGCGGGTCCAGACTTGCACCTCTCACTCTCGTAACTACACACGTTTCCTATTAGTTTCACTGTGATTACTGAATAATTCATAGTAGTTACTGAATAATATGATTTAAGATGAAAGATTTAAGAATAATCCAGGACTTTAAGGGGTTAAAGGAAAAATAAAGTGCAAAATAGAGTTCTAAAGTTCTTAAAAAATAAATAAATAAATAAATGAAATGAAAAACCCGTAAGTCGCAATAAATATACAAATCAATCTATGTGGCACATTCGTACGAATATTACATTTTAAATTTTTTGCTGTTTTGAAAACCTTTTGCATGGCAGATAGAATTGGCCTTAGCGACTATTACTTAATTTTACAGGTAGTCTTTTTTTAAATGTATTCATTTATTTTTTATAAAGATATCTGCAGACCTGTCTGTCTGACTTTTGTACTCCTTTAGACATGCTGAAAAGAAAAATACAACAAAAGGCCTTAGTCTTCATCTTTGTCTTAGGCTTTTGGGGTTAGCTGTAACACTTTTACCAGATGTTGTAAAACATTGGTTTGAGATTAGCATGGATTCAGTGCATCACCTTTTACTTTGACTACTTGTTGATCTCATGTTAGTCTAATAGTTCTATCTTGGCTGTAACATCAGTCGTTTTGCTCACACAGCCTTAAAACTTTACATGCAAAACCAAGAGGCAAGTGGGTATGTGCGGTAGTGACGCCAGTCCTAATTTGTGAAACTCGTGCTGTTAAAACTAACCAAATGTTATGCCTCCCCCAGGTCTCACATAGGGGGAGACCTGAGGGAGGCATAACATTGGGTTAGTGTGTGTGTGTGTGTGTGTGTGTGTGTGTGTGGTGGCGTGAGCTATGACTGTTGCATTATAGAGTTTCTCTTGCTTCCTTAGATGAGTTGCTATCAGGACTTGATTTGAGAGAGGATGTGAGAGGATGGTGTACCCCTGGTTTGAAAAAAAAAAAAAAGATAAAAATGGTAGTTGTAAAACTACCATCACCGTTTTCCATCTCCTTTGTTATATCACTTAATGTGTCTGTTATTAATAACCTTTAGAAATAGAAAAACCTACAGCAAGATCCGTTGACCTAAAAAAAATATTTTTGGAATTAAAAAAACTAGTGAAAGATGTGGATAAAATGCTAAAAGAAAAAAAAAGCCAATTTATTAAATGGTAAAATTGATTTAATAAAAGTACATTTGAGTTTATGATATTTGGGGATTGTGTTAATATTTAATTATGCAATGCCACATGAATTAGGCTATATTAGTAGGCTAGATAGATAACTAACTGGTGAATGTTTTTTGTTTTGTTGTTTCTTCTCCTTATAAAATGTGTTTTAGGGCATTTCCAAAAGTGTAGTTATCCCTTAACCCCTTTGTCGTTTAAAGCCGCCATCCTTCCTGAACATTTTTCTTTTACTATGTAACTGCTAATGTCATGACCATATGTGCCAGCACTTACAGCACACTAGTGAAATCTCCATAATTATACCACACACACACACACACACACACACACACACACACTTGACACTGACAGTGCCACCCGCTCCAGTTATGGTATAATGGCCATTCAAACACAATCATCAGTGAAATTGAGTTGAGAGAAACGTAGCCTGATTGATAGTCAGTCATCATCTTGAGGCATTCAGCATGTCAGTCATGAGCAAGGGAGCCGGTACGCCAGGGTGCTGTTCACTAAGCATGTAATGTGCTCGAGTTCGGATCAGGGTCAGTGGAACTCTATTTATTTCACCTGCGTGAATGAAGCATTCTTCACATCCCGCTGTGCTCCTGGGTGCTGCAGAAGGCTAGTTAAAGTTAAGGTGCGATATCTTGTTATTTTCAGCCATTTTTGTGTCATTCCTGAGCGTCACTTGAAATTAAACACATCTTATTAAACATACCTAGATAGTTTTATTTTAACATAATATATTTTTTATTTGTTTCCCCCTCAAAACACTGGTTTCAAAATTAATGGCACCCCTACAATTAATATTTGGTGAAGCCTCCCCTGGAGAGAATTAACAGCACTGAGCCTCTCCCTGTACTGTCTAACAAGGTTGGAGACACTTGTAGAGGATGTTGGATCCTCCTCCATGCAGAACATTTCAAGCTCATTTATATTCTTAGGTTTGTGCATTGTGGACTGCCCTCTTCAATTCAGACCACAGGTTTACAATAAGGCTAGAAGCCAGAGACAAAGATGTTTGTCGAGACAAACATTGATTTTGTGTTTCCGCAACCACTCCTGTGTTGATTTGGAGTCTTAACCTCCAGGCCGCAGTATTCAGGCTTTGAGCTAAAAAATCCTAGTACTTGGCAGAATTCATGATACCATAAATTTTTTACAAGAGCTACAAAACAGCGCCAAAGCATCAATGATCCCCCGCCATATTTTACAGCGTGTTTAGAGCTTTTTCCTTTTATTCATGGACAAAAAGTGCGATTTTTGGTCTCATCTGACCACAACCCACTGTAGCTCCAATGACGCTTGTTCAGGAGCTGCATTTTGTGGGTTTCTCTCAGGAAGGGCTTCCTTCATGCAGCCCTTCCAAACAGCTTGTTAAGTCTAACAGTTCTTGAAACAACTTTGATATTTGACAACCTTTTCAATTGGTTCAGACTTTTTTTTTATTATGTCTCTGATTGTGCTCCCCCAGGTCTCCCCCTATGTGTGTGTGTTGTGGCACGAGCTGTGACTGCTGCATTATAGAGTTTCTCTTGCTTCTTCAGATGAGCCGCCTTCAGGACTCGATTTGAGAGGGGATGTGAGGAGATGTTGTACCTCTGCCCCCGTTGTAAAACTGCCATCTCCTTTGTAATTCTACCACTTAAGATGTCTATTATCTATAACCCTTAGGAATAGCAATGTATGCATTTTTTATATCCATTACCTGACTCGTGCATGTCAACAGTCTCTTGTATGTTGAAAGCTCTTTGGTTTTCCCCATGGTGGTGGATCACAAAGAGATTTTCCATGTGTGCAGCCTCAAATTGATAAGGGACATAACAGGCAACGACACAGCTTCTCTTTTTTTTCTTTTTTTTAAATAGAATGTGTGCACTTAATTGAATTTTTTTTAAAGGGGTGCCAATAATTTTTTCCAGATATGTTTTGGAGATGAAATACTATTATTTTAATGTTTGTATCAGTATGATTTTTGTTAAAGGGCAGGTAAACCTCTAAAATTGTTTGAGGGGAAAATTTGAATCCTTGTGTGTAATGTTTATTTCACATTCATTAGAGGATTATTATTGTTTTACATCTAAGAGAGTGCCAATAATTCTTGAGTTGGGTGTATTCCTTGACTTTGGGGAAAGATAAGGTTGGGGTAATGAGTTCGTGGGGAAAGTGAGTTGTAGTACAAATTTGCAGAGTGTATGGGTGTGTGTTAATTATCGAGGGAGTCATGCAGGTTTACAGAAGGACACAGTGCCTCAGTAATCAGGGCTTCAGGACAGAGGCAGCCATCCATAAATTGTATTACCTACTTATTTATTTCTTTCGCACCTAATTGACTCTGAATTGCTCCGAACAACCTGGTGGACAGCTGCACATTGTGACTCTGCTTTATTCTCATTAACATGGACAGGAGGTAGGTCTGTCTCTGTGTCTCTTTCTCTCTACCTCTTACTGTCAATCTCTTTCACTCTTTCTCTTTATGGCTCAGTGCCTTTACTGTAGAAGCCTCTTTACGGGACTGCTGCAGGGGCATCAGCCTAGCCCACCACACACACACACACACACACACACACACACGAGAGGGTAATGGATTGATAATTGAGTTTTAGGAGGTGTCAAAAGATATCAGGACCGTGGAGAGGTCTAAGAGTCCGACTCTATCATTCTGCCACTACAGTCTGTTATAAGGAATGAAGAAATGGAGGAGATACAAGGAAAGAGACTATACCTGTATCATGTTCACACTCAGAATCGACAGGAATCGTGTGAATCCACTGATATTTAAATATTAGCATGCGCTATAAGAATAAAGCATGATGGAGTGTCTTTGTAGCACATATGACTTCTAGATCAGGCATGGAAACAGGAAGCACAAGGGACATGAAGGACACACGTGAGAAAATTGAGGAATGGAGTGTAGAGGAAGAGCCAGAAAAGTGTGAGACAAGGATAGCAGAGTGAATTAGAAGTGAATGAGGACACAGAAAGGGTGTAGGGCTGAGATACGGTGTGTGTCGCATCGACTGCATGTTCGTTCTCCTTCATTTGCTCTCTGTTTGAGGTGCTGAGGGCTGGAGATCAGGTCATTAATGAGCCCCAGGTACAGTTACACACAAATACACACACATATATATATATATATATATACACACACACACAGTTGCTGCTGTAAAGTCACTGCCATATTTCATATTTATCTTGTTCTTGCCAAAATATAAATGTAGTACCCTTACGAAAATTCACTATAGTTTGTTTATGATGCACTGTGGTTCGTGGTACTTTATGCTAACGATGGTTAGTATTATGTTAACCCGTAATGCTTCTATAGTTTTACCATGGTGCATTATACCATTATACTGTTATAATTATACCACAGCGCTGTTGAATTCTTGATTCTGATTGGTCGTCAGGTGTTGATTAATTTTCTATAACAGCAGCTCTGACAGTAGTGCCGGCTACAAGGCAAATCACAGGTTTATATATTAATGCGCTTGTTCTAATATGTTATCGTTTCTATAGTAACAACTCATTCACAGGGACTTGTACAGCGGACGCTCACATCATTTAAGCCCAACAATAAAGCTGTTCCTTTAAGTTTTCCTTTAAGTTTTAAGAGGAGTTTGTGCTTAGCGGTTTATCAGTAACAAAACAAGCTGTTTTTTGTCTGTGTACCAGAGAGAGAAAAGAGAGAGGCTTGTGAGAGCGCGACTGTTTATAGCTGTTATAACGTAAGTGAGAACGGGAACTAACTCGTTTCACCGAGGTTCCACAACATTAAATGTGACTATAAACACATAAAAAGTACAACGTGTTGTTCTTTAATCAATAAAAATGTTTAATCGTTGACAAACTGCTGTGGTATAAGCGGAATAAAGCACTTCAGAATGTGCTGTTATTGCAAAAATACTAGACTCCGGGGTGGTAACGGCCGCATCCCACCCTGTTTATAGTTTTACTATGGTGCTTTATGTATGGAATTATTTGTGCCACTAGGATTTGGATTTATGCTTTTTATTTTTTAAATTGTGTGTCTAGTTTATAAGTGGGATTAAATCAAATTGAATTTTAATTTAATCCAATAAAAAAAAAAATTAAAATCAGAAAATTTAAGATTCAACATTACAAAAATGTACAAGATTAAAAGATTAAAATTCAAATTTTGGCGCCACAGCGCATTTCAAATTCACAGCCTCGGATTCAGACTCGCTATGGGGCAACCCAACATATCGTGACTGCTTAATAATGTGTGTTAGTTTGCTTTTCCAAAGTGCTCGTATAATTTTGAATCTGAATTTGATGAACTGAATTTGAAATGCGTTGTGCCAACAGTAAAATTTTAGACATCTAATTATTTAAAAATTGAATTTCAAGTTGAATCCCATTTTAAATCCTTAGATACACCATAGGTTGCTATATGGTTGAAAGACGTAGTTTGATATTGGCTTGACATTTTACCTGAAACCATAGTTTTGTTTTGTTTTTTTCCCATTTCAACATGTTCAAGGTAACCTTGGTAAGGCCTTGTTCATTTATTATGTGATGGTGCTTTGTTACAGGAATAAAATACAAAAGCTTACTTGGTGTGCAACGTCCTACTATAATATGTAATATAGTAAAAAGTGCTGTAGCCATCATACATTATACCGTTCATACAATAACTGCGAATAAGCCCCTCTAGCAGAAGCTTGTTGTGTTTATACCAGATCCTCACCACTTTGCAAATAAACCATCTCTGAAAGAAGATAACTAAAGGAACAAGAAAGAAGAAGATATTACAAGATGCCTGACTTATTGAGGGTCAAAACTTTACGGCCCAATATCTTAAAATCACAGAATTGTCAGGTAGAACCTTATAATTAAAAGTCTATAAAAAAGTCTATAAAAGTCTATAAAAGTCTCAATGTAGTATGCTTACAGAAATGACTCCAATACTATGGTTTTCTATGATACACTATGATTTGTGGTACTTTATGGTGGTTATTATACTCATATTTCCTTCAAAGTCGAGTCAGTTTTAATTGTACTTACTAGAGGGATGACATAATGACCACAGTAGTAGGAAAAACTATGACATAGTCACATAACATAGTACGCAGGTTCCCAAACCACTGTTTTCTTTCACAATAAATAAACTTAACTTTCATAAGGGTTTATGAATCATTCCATCAAACACGAGAGGTGAAATGAATTCTACCGTTAGATCAACACAGAACATAGAAATAAAGCATAGCATTCGGCCATGCATGCTCATTTCCTCCTGTCTTTTATGTGTGTACCCTGAGGATCTCTGTGTCAGCTCAGCAGTGTGTACTGAAGCTCACTTAATCACTGCATATAATCAGCAGAGTGATGGAGACGATTGCACCGTTTCCAATTCTCAACTCAAATATGTGCTCATCAAAAAAAAAAGAGAAGAAGCTGTCAGAAAAATCCATCAGATGGTAGGAAATAAATCAAATTTCACCGGAACGCCTCTGTAATATTCCAAGCGCGTTAATCCAATGCTTACTTTGTATTCAAATTTGGCAAAACCGAGTCTTATCGATTGTTCAGCATTGGGGTGTCTAACTGGGTAAAAGGAGAGAGAGAGGAGGCCGTGGACGTCTGTCTGCGCTGTTGGTGTTCAGAGAGTCAATAAAACGTACACAACCTCAATTATTCCATTAAACATAAACATCGCATTATCATCGAGTGTGACTGAGTCAACACCGAAACACGGCAGATTTTGATGAAGTTTATATTAAACAATGCATATTCAATAAGCAACACTGAATTAAATGTGTGCGCGCATGTGTGAGTGTATGTTTGGTAAAGTGTGTGTGTGTATGCTTGGTAGAGTGTGTGTGTGTGTGAGTGAACTAAGTGTGTGTGTATGCTTGGTAGAGTGTGTGTGTGTGTGTGAGTAAATTAAATGTGTGTGCATGTGTGAGTGTATGCTTAGTAGAGTGTGTGTGTGTGCATGGGAGTGTATGCTTGGTTGTGTGTGTGAGTGAATTAAATGTGTGTGAGAGTATGCTTGGTAGAGAGTGTTTGTGAGTGAAAATGTGTGTGTAGATGTCAGTGTATGCTTTGTAGAGAGTGTGTGTGAGTGAGTGAATTAAATGTGTGTGTGAGTGTATGCTTGGCAGAGTGTGTGTGCATGTGTGAGTATGCTTGGGGGTGTGTATGTGTGAGTGTATGCTTGGTAGTGTGTGTGTGTGTGTGTGTGTGTGAGTGAATTAAATGTATGTGTGAGTGTTTGCTTGGTAAAGAGTGTGTGTGTGTGTGTGTGTGTGAGTGAGTGAAATGTGTGTGTGTGTGTGTGTCGCATGCTGAATCTCCAGTACTGCAGTGAGCAGTACATGCCCTCCTCTGCCCAATTGGAGGTGCCTTGTTCTAATGAGAGACCCTGGGAACAGGAAAGTGTCTGCTGCATGCCGCAGTGCACACACATGCACACACACACACACACATCCAAGCAGACATACAGTGCACATTGCTCTAGATCTAACTCGTAATTCATTCTGTGGTACACGGGCATGACTAATCCACAGGGACGAATTTGTTCACTGTCCTTCTTCTATATCACAAATACACTACTTGTTTTTACTGTAAACCAATCATGCACACTCACCACTTCTACTAAAAGCAACTATATGCTACTACTACAGCTGTTCGTCTTACTGAACAGAGCACAGACTGCCTAATACACAGGGTTGCCAGTTATGCATAAAAAAGCAGCCCAAGATCAGACCAATGATCAATAAAAGCAGCCCAAATGTACCGAAATACAAACTCTACACACTGCTTTTCCAACGTCCAATGTCATGACTAGCATTGCGAAATGTATTGTCATATTTCAAACATGTCAGATATTTTTTAACAAAGCAGTTTTTCCCTAAATAGTTATTTTGCCAAAGTTCTAAATTGGTCTTGTATTATAACCTATACTGCCATAAATGAAGTATATCTTGGAGAATTATTAGACCAGTTCACTGATGCACAACATCGTGCATTTATACAGTCACATACAGAATACAGAGCTAATGTTGAGAATGGGAACAAGTGCATCAGAAAGACTGTCCTATGCTCATCCCAGGACTTCTATTCACAACATGATCTTACCAAACATTCTGTGTCCTTTTAACACATATGGGGATTTTTGCCTTTTCTCTATATGACTGTCTACTATAGTGACCTGTAATCCTACTATCCAGTGTCCCCCAGAAGAGGTTCCCTTTTGAGTCTGGTTCCTCTCAAGTTTTCTTCCTCATGTCGTCTCTGGCTTGTTCATTAGGGATCTAGATCTACATCCGGATTTCTGTAAAGCGTTCTATTGTTAAAAGCGCTATACAAATATAATTGAATTGAATTGAATGTATAAAGGAAGACCACATAGCCGCTAGTGCATGTTTTAATATGTAGATACAATTTATATACAGATATAATCTAATGTATTCAAAACCTCCAAACACTCCATCCTGCAGCCAAAATAACCCACAGCAGAAAGTAAAAAAAAAAGTCCATGGAAAACTTACTGACCTGGCAACACTGCTGACACATTTCTTGCTGTTTTTATGCTCATACCTCCAGCATCATTGCACACCAGCTTGTCTAAGTGTCATTCATTAATGCTGAACAGCACCCACATATTTAAAGTCCCTGCCATCTTATTTTCATAGTTAATGTCTCACTATTACTATTTTCTATTTCTGAAAGATTTCTATTTCTTTCCACCGCTTTCTTCTGGCCAGTTTGAGGTGGGCGGGACTTCATAGGAAGTAGGTGACATCAGTAAAAATCAAACAATGAGGAACATGTTTACGTACGTCAGCTCCCCACTTTACCCCACCCACAGAAACCGAAATGACATCATGTATGAAAGGACAGTGCAGATTATCTAGTGCACTTATGAAATCTCGAAATGCACCGGTTAGGAGTAGTGTCCAAACAATATACCCTAAAGGGTACAGAATACCCATAAGGCACTTTGATGTTTGAGGGAATAGGATGTTATAAGGTGCCTAAGCTTTTGTGTGCTGGCTGTTAGACTGTATATCATTTTATAGAGTAGTGATACTGACACTTTACTCTTATGCACGCGTGTGTGTGTGTTGTCTCCAGTCGCTGGCTCAAAATGCACGCTGCACATGTAATAAAGCTCACGGCTGCTGAACTGTGAAACTGTCCTTTAAATGTCACCTTGTGAAAATGAAGCGCCTCTCCGGCACACAACCTCACGGATGCATGCGAAAGTAGCAGTGGTCTCAACAGTGACAGGTAATAGCAGGACGAGCAAGCATTCTTATACACACACACACACACACACTGCAAAGCCCCCTGTCTATTCATGTCTTAATAGTGTTTGATTACTTCCCTAACTTCTACCCCGTTCCCAGCTAGCATCCTGGCCTGCAATCCCCCCCTCCAAACCCTAATGGATCTGAGGGGAGCGTACATTTATACTATTAGGGGTAAAAAATGATCTCCGCCCACGTCCCTGGGCTACACACAGGCCTATTAATGCCAATCAGGCCCCCGTAAAGGAGCAGAGAGAGATTATGATCTAAGCGAAGCTCCAAGCCCCCGAGATGGAGAGATCATATCTGCTCTCTGCTTTCAATCAATACAGGCTGATTCTAATAACCATTGATTGCATCAAACCCACGATCCCAAATCCCAAATGCGATTATATAATGGGCTGCCGTGACACTTTATTGAAAACAATGAGTCTGACACTGAAGCATGGGGAGAAGGGAGGAGGAAGTATTCATCTTACTGTGTCACTTTACTGAGCCACACTGCTCCATCTACCTGCTTCTGCTACGTGGACGTTTGACGGGTTCATGTCTGTATGTGCATGTGTGCTTAAATGCATTTAATGGTACGTGGCTGTGTGTCACACACTCGCATCATACAG
The DNA here is from genome assembly GCA_028565825.1 of Olivaichthys viedmensis. Classification (NCBI taxonomy): domain Eukaryota; kingdom Metazoa; phylum Chordata; class Actinopteri; order Siluriformes; family Diplomystidae; genus Olivaichthys; species Olivaichthys viedmensis. Next base: position 11,091,238 of record JAOUQW010000014.1, read on the forward strand.
TATATTGGGTTTTGTTGAGTATCAGCCTCATGGTCTTACCCAGCGGTCGAATTGGAAAACAATTTCAGGGGGTTTGGTGGCCTCAAACAACAGAGGAGTTTGGATTATAGTTACATTTAAAAAGCCCAGGGGAAAAAAAGCTTGGTTAGCCCTCAAATCCATTTTACCAAGAGAAAAAAAACTAAAATTATTCTTACTCTGGCAGGCATCCAAAATCCCACTACGTAAAATAAAATAAAACATGAACCACTTAGTCAGCTATTTAGCCTGCTAATGTAATAGTCTAATTAATGCAATGTAGCAAATTAAATATCACAACGATCCCAAAGATTAATGACTCTGAACATCTCTCATTGGTTAACAATGGTCATCATGTTATTTGCCATTTCTAAATATCATTGATAATAAACATCTTAAGATATCACATATCAACATTAATCCATAGGCGATGGAAAAATGGGATGGGAGAAAAAACAACTTTAAGGTTTTTTTTTTTTAAATCCCAAATTTAGTCCAAAATTAAATTGCTCTGAAAGACCCAACTAACAGAGAGAAGGCTAAAATGAATCTTACTCCGGCAGAATTCAAAAACCTCAAAACCCACATGAAACAATTACCTAGTTAGTTAGGTAGCCCAATATATGTGATGTAGCGTAACTAATTATGATGATGATCCCCAGGATGATAATCTAAAAGTTACCAATTTATTGACTCTGGACATCTTTCATTGGCTAACGCTGGTTATTATATTATTTGCCATTTCTGACGATTATTTATACTTGACATCTGAAGTGACCCCAAATGTAATTAAATTGCTTTGGAAAAAACCCCCCAAAAAAGCTCAAATTAATCTTAATCACCCCACATCTGCCAAAAAAACAGCATAAAGCAATGTGATAGCCTAATTAATGTGATTAGCATATTTTAATATTATGACAACCTCCAAGATTGTACACTAAATGGGTAACACTCTACTTAAGGTGTTCAAATGGCTACATTGGCCAATTGGAAAAATGAACAAAGGTGAGCAAAGGTTTTGAGAGTGAGAATTGTTTGTATATTTTCTCTGGCCCCTAAGTAAGATGAGTTTAATTTGACTATTTATAAGATGTTTATGAAAACCTATAACAGTGTGATTACACTGTAATGGCACAGTTATGTATATATTCTCTGACCCTAAATGAGAGGAAGTTTTATCTTGATGTTTGACAATGTCACATCATCACCATTATGTGTCTCCAGAAGTACATACCAAAAGTACAAAGTCAATTGTCATGATGTTCTAAGTCAACCTGGAAGGTGTCATAACACAACCTTATGTCAACAAAGACTTATGTCACTTGACTCGGGTGTTGTCAACTTGACACAAAAAGTGCAAAAGAAACTGAAATGAAAACTGATGCTTGTTGGAATAAGTCTTTATAAATGTTTATGTAGGTTTATGTCAGTTTTCTAGAAGGGCTTATGTAGGTGTTATGTAGCCATATGAATAACCTCCTTAAGTAAAGCATAACCAAGTTGCCATTTTCTTGACTCTGAACATCTTTCATTGGTTAACGCTGGTAATCATATAACTTGCCATCTCTGAAGGTTATCACATAACACCATTCATCCAAAGGTGGGAAATTTGGGAGGAATGACAATTTTCCAAGGGAGATTATTTTTGCCATTTGTTTAACCAGGGGATGGCGTCTCCTTTGTATCCCCTCTCAAACTGAGCCCTGAGGCCAGTTGAACCAACAGCCCTTAAGTAAGGTGGTCTGCTAAACAGGTCATAACTAAGACTGGTTGGTGTAATGGGAGTAAAATCCTCTCTAAAAATCAAAGTTACACCATCTTAGCTGTGTGTGTTTATGTGAAAGTATTTGTAATAGTAACAGTTGCTAAGCATTCTGTGTTAATAAGCAACTAACCATCCGCTACTAACCAGTGGTTACTACTACTAACCCATAGTTTGACATAAAAATTCATGCTACCAACTTTTTTCAAGAGTGAAATTTAAAAACCAACTGACAAACAGTTGACATGGAAAATAACAGTTTCTATAAATGAATGTACAGATTCAGTTTGAAAAACGCATCCAAATGGTGGTGGCCCCTTCTAAAGTATCTATTTATAGTAATATTTATCGTTGGAGTTTGGAGAGGATCTCTTAAATCCCTAATAACCCTGTCCGTGTCTAAAAGGTGTAAAGATAACAGACTGAACTGGCTAATGTTTTGCTGCTAATGTAATAACGATGGTCAAAATTTTTACTTTACATTTGCTCTCGGCTAGGCCTTAATTTCATGCCCGGTTAGCGACCAGCTGGTGCAATGGTTCATATTTACACTTAGCTGGTACAATGCTTTATTTTTATACATGCAACCGTCACCTGGTCTGATAGAGACAAATTAAGAACAGTGTTAAATATTAATCTCCTGCTCATTTCTGCATAATATTTGCTTTCATAATGCACGCACGCATACTGATCCATCCAGATAATCAGCAGTGGAACTAATCAGTATTGACTGTAAAGGCCTTGTGTATATTGTGGGGGGTGCGAATAAGGTCTTTCTTTCTTCTGCAGGTCTTTGCGTCAGAGATGAATGTGGTGAATATAAGGTTGGTGTGGTACTGTGACAATGGCTGGCTGCTGAGCCTCGTGCTTAAAGAATGAGCGAAACACAAAAAGCGTGGAGAGCCTTGACAGCGCTCCGAGTGATAAATCAAAACGGCGATATGATGTAAATGCAATAACGCATGGAGTCCCATAAATCAACCGAGCTCAGTCTAACAGCGAGAGGCAAAAAAAAAAAAAAGAAGCACAGACTTTCCCTCGCTATGCGTTTCCTTTGTTTTTGGCCAAAAGAAAAAAAAAAAGTATTTGTGGTCTGGAAGACAGCAAATCCTACCTTTATTTGTGCGCGTGTGAGTGTGTGCGTTTATGATTGATGGTGGCATACACACTTTTCGAGTGGTCATAGTTCTTGGGGGTAAAGCATGGACGAGCTTGACCGTTTGAGACAGGGCTCGGGGGAATAAATGCCTCTATCTCTAAAAAACACAGACCCAAATAAACATCACACAACACTGACCAGAGGAAAATAAGATTCAGCGAGCACGGACGGTATCGGCATGGCGATCGTGTGCACAGCGCCGTCGGTAGAAAGACAATTTGCAGACATAAACAAAACTCATTCGAGTCGCCTTAGGTGAGGGGAGATTGTTGAACTTCTGTCGACTAGCTTTATCGCCATATCCTTGGGTAACGGACATTTACTGACTTTAAATTATCAGACACGAGACGCGGCATTGCTGAAACTCCACTCACACTGCTGCAGATCTTCATGGAGATTCATAGAGACGCTGCATGATGAGGATCCTTAGGGGGGATGTGACACTCTCCTCACCTCGCCTCAGGGAAGTCTTTCTCTATGATAAAACCATTTCTGTCATGGTCTCTGTGTGCCCCTTAACACCAAAATAGCACACACACACACTTACACACTTACACAAGAACAGGTCTTTGGATTAAGTGGGATGTGGATGACGGACGCATGATGTACGTTTATCTGAACATGCTTCGACATAAAGAGATAAATGAACCATGATAAACATATATCCTGTGCACATCTTGATGTTTTGTTGTCTACATGTTCTCAGTTGAGCTTTGCTTCAGGGCTGCAGTGAAAACTAACCCTAGCTCGTAAGGTTCAAGGTGAAGTAATAAGCTGAGTGGTTAGTGCTCTCATGAAAGCGTGGTCAAACATATTTGCATGGATGTAGTAACATCAGCCTTTTGGAAACGTGTTACTGAAGATCAACAGGAAGAACAACAACGGGAGGGATCACATCATCGCTTTGTTCTCTTGGCACATTAGGAGATATGGGAGAGGATTCCACAGGGGTCCCACGCATCCTGGAAAAATCTCGAAAATCTGGAAATTTATACACTGGTTTTCATGGAAAACAACAAGAAAAGAAAAACAATTATATAAAATACCATGGAAATATTAACAAGGTCTTGAAAAAGTGCAACGTTTGGCTATTATACGACTGAGAAATATTGCATACGGTGAACTCCAAAATGACTGACACCCTTCATGAAAACGAGCAAAAATTAATATATAAAATGAATAACACGTGCAATGAGGGATATTTTGAGCTTAAACATAATGGAGATGCTGTATAGTTTTATTTAAACACAATGTTGCTTTTTTAATTTTTCTTAAGTAGGGCATTTTTTTTGCAGACACTGTTTTCAAAAATATTGGCACCCCTACCATTAATATTTGATGAAGCCTCACCTGGAGAGAGTAACAGCACTAAGCCGCTTCCCGTAATGTCTAACAAGGTTGGAGACACTCCATCCAGAACATTTCAGGCTCCTTTATATTCTTAGGTTTCCACATGTGGATGTCATCTTTAATTCAGACAACAGGTTTTCAATAAGGTTAAATCCAGAGACTGAGATGGCAGTTGAAAAACATGTGATTTTGTGTCATGCAGCCATTCCTGTGTTGATTTTGATGTATGTTTGGGGTCGTTATTTTATTCATTTATGGCCAAGTTTCAACCTCCTGGCAGACGCGACCAGGTTTTGGGCTAAAATAACCTGGTACTTAGCAGAATTCATGATGCCATCAGTCTTCAGAGGAGCCGCAAAACAGCCCAGAAGCATCAATGATCCACCTCCATATTTTACAGTGAGTTTGTGGGCTTGTTTGCCTTGTTTGCAGTCCCCTTATTTCACCAAACATGCTGATGGTGTTTATGGCCAAAACGTTTGATTTTGGTCTCATTTGAACACAACACATGACTCCAAATTGTAGCTACAATGACTCTTGGTGAAATTCAGGTGCTGCATTTTGTGGAGTTTTCTAAGAAAACTCTTTCGTGCAACCCTTCCAAACAGCTCATGCGTTCTCTTCCTGGCAAATTTTCAACTGTTCCAGAAACATTTCTAATTGGTAATTTCTTAATGGTATTTTTAATTGCTTATGTATTTTTATATCCATGACCTGACTTGTGCAGGTCAATAAACATCTATATCTTTTGTTCTTAAGCTCTTTGGTGATGGATGACAAAGGGGTTTTATGTGTGCAGCCTCATATTTGGTCAGAGGCAAAAATTGAGTTTCTGGAGACTGGGCGCAATTATAATTTCTAATTAGAGGGATGTTTGTTAGAGGAAAGGTAAGTAGTTTCTTCCTTTTTTTTTTATGGAAAATTTGAATTATTGTGTGTATTGTGTGTTATTCTATACAATCGTTTTTGTCCATTCTTTTAAAGGGTACCAATAATTCGGCAGTTGACTGTATTTTTGTATCATATTATATTATATTAAATATTTATTTTTATTCATTTGTCAGGAAAAAATATGCAGCTATATTTTTAGCCTTCCTGTTTTAGTTTGTTTTAGCTTTGCTCGACGTGTTACTTATCGGTTGTTAGCTATTAGCGTTAGCTATATAGCTTTATTTACTTGCTAGCCAACTGCTGGGTCCAGATGTGTGTTCTTTATTCCCAATTGGCGGAGAAATGTCATGTTACAAATGAATGTGTACTACTAAAGGCACTATTTTATGCAGGATGTCAGTCTTTCTAAGATAACTTTCCATGTGCAATAGCGAACATGAAATATGTCCTGGATAAGTCCTGGGAACCCTGAATAACAGGAACTGGGCATGACTAAGCAAGAACACATGAAAAATGTTTTAGAGCCCTTATATTGTATGCGCCAGCATACAGTATACAGAACTGTTCAGGGTCGAACCATATTTAAAAAGTATGAGTTTTTACAATCATTTGCAAACTGTGAACTTCTTACCCAAGGAGGAATGTAGATGTAATGCTTAGTCCTGCTATATAACACTAACCTACTGCGGCTTGATGATGAGATTCTGCGTATTAAATTAGCAAAGATCTTGCCTTGTATGTTGCTAATATCAGTATACCCTTATTTCATGTATGCTAGAGTATGCTAGTGTATTAGCCTTCATGCATGACCCATTGTTTCCCAAGAGATTTAAATCAGATGGAAATCAGTCCTCACAAACACGCTTACCAGAAAGAGGGTGGACATTTTTATGCAGATGGATGCCATGAATTCTTTCTGTTCATTGGCAACTCATAAATATTATTATCTGTGTTGTAAAACGACTCTGGATTTGATAGTGTGTGTGCACGCACGCTTTTTATGCATGATCTAATGACACGAATCCAGCATGCATCATAATTCTTCAGAAGATGAATGATGAATGATGCATGATATACACGATATACTCTCCACACCTCATTGGATGTTATTTTGGCAGATCATCTGCGGTTAAAGATACATCATTCAGCCTGGCTTTCTTTATCTACGCCGTCCTCACACACCCTCTTTCTCTCACTTTAGGCACCAGGTGCTCCAGTCAGTCGTATTGATCGGTTCACAGCATGATGAAAAATCAACATCAAAATACTTCTTTTTTGGTTCGTACTTGAAATGTACCTACTGTGTAGTTGTAAGTGAGTTGGGAAAAGTTCATCAGAATTTTATCTGAAAAGATTTTTTTTCAGAAGCTATCATAGAGCAGCTATACTGAAGTTCCTTACATCAATTTGCACGAACAAACCAAATATAACTCTTTCCCTTAGAAACCTTGAGAAGAACCCAGACTAAAATGAGGAACTGATTCCTTTCCCCTGGCACCAGGTTAGAGTATACAGGCAAACGTTTGTATCCCCTTTGAACAAAATGAAGAAGACAAAGAAATGTGAATTATAGCAACGAGACAATTAGTGTTCCTTCATTATAACAAGAAACATAAATTGCTAAATAGTTTGTTAATTAATGGTAGGAAAATAAAGTGGACAAAATGACTCCAGATCAAAAGTTTGCATCTCTCTTTCTGAAAGTGATATAAATATTCTCTAATAACTTGCATAACCTTCCTTTGCCTTTATTACTACCTCCAATTTCTTTCATATCCTCTGAACAGCTTTTGGATTCTCTCAAGTTGTAATGTTTCTTGTTGCAGGTAACATGTTTTTTTTTTTACATTATATTATAAAATATAGGTACATTTTCCTTTATTTCCATTCAGAAGCCATGGGGGGTGCAAACTTTGGCACTCAACTGTACAGTGGATTTGAAAGGTCACAGCCACATTGAGGATTTCAAAACTAATTATAGTCCTGTATTTACATAATGTAACTTCATGGATTTAAACTTTAAAATGGTGCTTCACTGGTGCAAACCAAGACAACAGGCACATCACAAATAAATACAATTCTTTTTCAAATGTCTGATCATCAGGCTGAAACTTACAAGTAGCTGTCGGCCTTCAGTTGCAGACTGCAATTTTGCCAAAATTGGGTTGTTTTGTGTTACTTACCTCAAAATCCAGCTCTCCAAGCTTTAAAAAAATTACACTGAGACAGACAGCCTATTATTTAATTGTAGAGAAGAATAATTTTAAGCTAATTGATAGTTTAATCGTTGATCAATTTTTCTCGCGTGCGAGGGACAGTTGGCACTTTGTTGTCAGCATCATGTGATTTTCATGGCTGCATTTTCGGGATGTGAGCTGAAAAAGAGTGCTCCATATACAGTTGAGTTCAAAAGTTTGAATGGATAAAAAGAAAAAATGTTCTTCTATTTTACAATTACAAAAAAAAAAAAGGATTACAAGAAGTTACAAATGAAATGTGGGTGTATCCTAAAACAAGACAACAATCCAAAACGTAAGACACAATTGAAAGTGTTTCCATGACCCTCCTGGGCTCCAGACCTGATTGTGAAAAGGCAGTGTATGTCATCTGGAAAAGTTATAACAGATATGTCGTAAATATTACAACTGAGAAGATCCAAAAGCTGCCCAGAGGATACGAAAGCAGGTTATAAAGGCAAAGACCGGGCGCACAAATTATTAGAATATTTATATCAGAAACAGAGACACAAACTTTTGAACTGATATCATTTAAATTTTTTCACTCTTATTATTCACACATCTTAACAAACATTATTTGACAATTTTATTACTTGTGATAATAAAGGAACACTGAATAATCTTTTTATATATATTACATTTTTTTGTCTTCATTTCATCCTAAGGGTTTGCAAACTTTTGCACTCGACCGTAACTCCCACAGGATGTGCAGTTCATGCTTGTTGCTTTTGTAACAAACTAAGTAAGAAAAAATGGAAGTGGATAAAGTTGATTTAAATGGATGAAGTGTCCTTCCCGAGCTTATCAATGAAGTGCCTCTCTTTGTCTGAGCACCACCTGTATCGATCAGCCTGGCCATGAACATAGCCAATATTGAAGACCTGATCTGTTTTAATTCCACCGCATTGTGGAGCATCTGTTTCCCTGATGAATTGTGTCTTTATTTTGTCTTTAAATGAATACTATCTGACAGAGAACATCCACCAAGACAAAGGCCAAATGGTTTTTTTATTCATTTTTTACCAGTGCTAGATTACTAGGCTGACCCTCAAACACTCAGTCAATTGCTTCCAATAATACGACCTCTCCGTGTTGTATTCAGGAACTCTTGATTCATAGTCACGGCATTGATTTCAAAAAGGTCAATGTTCCTCAGGGTTGACAGATACATGAATAGGGTAATCTTCATGCTTTGGAGCACTATGACTTTGCCGTCGTCCTTCATGCAAGGTTCGACCCGGTACACAGAGGAATCCATGCAGTTTTTCATGATTAGCCTTTCAAAATATTTGCAAAAACATATTTCTAACCCAGTATCATGGGTTAAAGATTTTTTTTAACAGGCTGTCCTGACAATATTGTGGACAAATCCATCATTGTTAGACCAAAGACTTAGACCAATGAATCATTAGATGCCAAAGTTCCTATTACGTCTGAAACAAAGCGATGCTAATAAACAAATACATTTAGGTGCCCTTCAAATAATCAAATAAATCAAATAGATTGACTCTTAATACAAATACAATTGAATCGGCACTTGGAGCATTGCCTTGTATAACTTATGACACAGTTAGCCATGTATATGATATGGCCAGCAAGGTAAAAGATTTCTCAAATCTTCCTTTTTTTCTTTTTTTCTTTGGCGAAATCTTATTTTGGTAAAGAAGAGCTTGTCCTATTTGTCCAAATGACTACTTCTATCTGTCATCCACTAACTCAGTGGGCTTTCTGGGTCTGAGCTGATGGTCATAAGACATGCAATACCTCCAAACCCTTCATTCATTAATTCATCGATTAAACTTGGTCTGTTCTCGCACCTTAAAATTCACTGCTTTCTCAATATGAACATTTTGATTCCTGGTCATATCCGCATATTTCCATGTTTCAGTTTCAGCACTTTGTTACTACCATTCTTTACTTCACATTCAACAGTTGTGTTACAGCTGACAGAACTCATATGCTGTAGTTAAGTGCAAAGGTCTGCACACCCTTAGGACAAAAATAAAATAGATCAACAAATGCTGTTGTTTCAGCCTGATGATGAGACATTTCAAAATTTGCATGTATTTGTAATTTAAAGAAATTCAGTTTATAGCAATAAGACATTTAGTGTGTTAGGTTTCACAGATGGATTCTCTTTCATTATCACAAATAACAAACATGGTCTAATAATGTATGTTAAGATATTAAAAGTAAAAAACAAAAAAACAGTGATATCAGTTCAAAAGTTTGCGTCTCCCTTTCTGAATGTGATATAAATATTTTCTAATAACTTGTAAACCCACTATTTGCTTTTATAACTGCCTCCAACCTCTTTCATATCCTCTGAACAGCTTTTTTTCGATTCCTGCAGTTGTAATATTTCATTTTTACCCATGTCTTGGAATTCCATTATTTATTTATTTTTATTGTGAAACAGTACATTTTCATTGTTGCACCAAGAAACCATGGGGGGTGCAAACTTCTGCACTAAACTGTATGTGTTAGGCTAAAAGCTTTTATATCGGTTCCAGCACTATATACTGTATTTTCTAATTGTTTCAGATTTGTTTGTCCTGTTAAGGATATTTGGATCCCTTTCCAATTTCTCCATTCTAAAAATCTCCTGTTGGAGTTGGGGAGCAACAATCTTATAAAAAAGGGTTCCTCAATGGTTCTTTGGATAGTTAAATTTTTTTGGCTTGCACCCCTCTCTGAAAGGGAAGCCCTCTGTTGTAGGGTTCTGCACAGAACCTTTCAGGATTTCGCCAGAGGGACAAACCAAAGAACCATTAATTATGCCAGATTTTCTAAGATTGTACTGTTTTCTTTAATGTTGATAAAAAGCAGTATGTCTAACCTGTACTGTACCTTAACATTTTATACTGTAGATGCAGTTTTCTTTCATTCTGCATATTTTTTCCTCATCATATTCTCAAAAGACAAGATGGCCACCATTTACCAGATGCGTAGAAGTTACTTTCTCAGTTCACACCAGGAGGTTGTCGTTCCCCTGCCGTTCTGACATGTTTCCTCACTCACTTCGTTTTCCAGTTAAATGTTCTAACAGAGGGATCCCGATCAGAACAGTCATTCAAAATCTGATGACATTTTGAATTTTTGTAACGATTGAATCTTTAAGCTTTTTGGGAGAATTAATTCAAAATTGCCCATTCAGTAGAAACAACATAGCAGTGAAACCTGGCACAACTCCACAGTAACTTCACAGACTATGGTTTATAGCCTAAAGTTTGCATTCAAATTTTTTTTGCTGCGATGAAGAAACATCTGATTAGTTATTAGAAACTAGAAACCACACCAATTCCAATGCCACTGTGCATCATGCCTATGGAATCTTTACAAAGGCCATAATAACACCGCAATCTGCATCAGTTGGTAATTAAGCTGGCTGGCATGAGGATGAACAGTCATGTGACTCAGAGGTTTGGCATTAGGAAGTAAACCAGGCTGAAACTTTACAATAGACATTCTGCTTGCAGAATAACATCTGTGAGGTTTGGCACAATGGTGAGACGATGGAAACACAACGTTTTAATTTCTCACTGAAAATATACAGGGATACATAAAAATCCAATCCTGCTGAAACTGGATCAGTCGTATCCAAAGCACGATCAGGCATAGACTAAAAGTGAGCACACCATCAGAAGAGCAACACACAAAGCTTTGTTCACTGAGAGAGAGAACAGCAACTTCATCACAGATACAGAATGTGCTGAATAAAGAACGAGAG
>JAOUQW010000014.1:11135956-11151116 GCA_028565825.1 Olivaichthys viedmensis
CTGTAAACTTACCAGATCGCCCTTCTAATGTTTTCCGCATAACGTTATCCAGCAGACCAAAATCAGACGTGCGCTAAAGTTGTGGGGACGTCCATTGTTAGCTGTGAAGAGGCTGAAAAAGCTCTTCAGTTAGTTTTACATGGACAGGCAATAGCTGATCCTGCATTTGCATGCATTTTTGTAAATCGAAGGATCACGATTGTGTAATGCGATTTGACTCTGCGCTCGAAGATCCGCCCCCACCCCTGGTGCAGAAGCTTTATTTGTTGAAGTCTCGCTGAGGATTTATTGAGCTCATTACTTATGTGGCCGTATGTAATTACGATAGCAAAGGTCATAAATCATCTCGAAAATCACCGCATGCTTATCATCAGTCAGTCAACAGTCACTTTACACGTCTCGGTGAAAAGCTAATGTGCTCCTGTGGGTATTGTGGAATTCCCCCTGCTGGCCTTCATTTTCAGACGTCTTTATTTCCCTTGTTCTCTGGAAACATCACAGTGTAATTAGCTCTAATTTGATTGCGCGTATTCGCCGCACATACGCACCGTTGTCTCGGAGCACCGTTACATCTGACGGGCAGGTTCAATCATAGTAAAACTCGCAGTCTGACGATTCTGACGATTATGCCGCTGCTCCACGTGAAGGGAACAAAAAACGAGCACATAAACACACAATTACCTAATATGTGTAACTTGCAAGCATACATTTTTACCCACACAGATGCTCTTTAATGTCTGATTTAAAGACAAAACAAGGCTCAATAAAAGTACTACACTGTGGGTGTCATGCCAATGGTGGAATGGAAGTTTAACTAATCATAAGTTACTTTAACCAGTGGTCGAATTGTAAAAAAATTAATTCAAGGGGAATGGTTGGTTCAAATAATGGGAATACAAAAATCTGGCTGCACAGGAAAAGCCCATATGAGCCAGTGAGTTAAGTATTTAAATTTACTCCGGACATCCTTCACTGGTATACACTGGTTGTCATAACTGCTTTTTTCTTTTTAAAGAAAGTCCACAGATCTTGCTGTAGCCATGTGTTTGCGTTTCCGTTTCCACATCATTAAACGCTCAGCTGCATTACCGATTAAAAGCATGCATTTCTACCCGGGTTGCCAGATTGTGTCACACCAGTTGGGGTATCCTGAAAACAAATCACCTTGTGATTATTGATATAATTTAGATGTCATTTGGCCACAGTTTGAGAAGGTTTGTGGTCGATTGGGAAGGTTTTAAAGCGTGATTGGATTGGAAACGGTCAATCCAATCTGGCAACCTTGCACAACTATTTCTACAAAACCACCTCCTTTGCAGGTATACGCAATCCTTTACACAGATATTACCTTTGTTGGTTTGACAGGAAGGAATCCAGGGTAGTGCATAGCAACATGATATGTACTACAGATGGTATTAACATATCGATAACGGTGATGTCGAATAACGATGTATCCAAACATGATGGACAAGTGGGATGACAATTTTAAGAGGGTTGAGTTTTATCTTCTTTTTTTTTAATCCCCGGTGCCTTATCCTCTTGTGTGATAAAATAACTAAACCACCTAGTATACTTCTGTTATAAAGTTTGGGTGCTTAATGATACTCCATGGCTGGTAGACCAGCTACAAAAACTACATTTAACTTCTCACCAAAAAAACTGCTCAATTTATGACTTTTATTGAATCCCCCTTTCCATAATGGTATTTCCCGGTAAAGGCCACCATCATGTCTAGCAATGCTAATTCAGTCGACGCAGCATGTGGCACGATGAGATAGAGGTCTTCTCGGAGAAGAGCTTCTCTTTTTCTTCCTCGAGGAGCTCAAGGCCAAATGTCATGAGGAGAGCTGTGACTCGTGGCTCATCCCTCGGACCTCTTCAGGCTCCCGAGTGTGCCTCAGTCCTCTCTCTGTTTCAGCTAGGGGCCTTTGAAGTCTTGCCTTTGAGGCCCAACTAGAGATAGTTCTTTTGCTTTAAGGCAGCAGGGGACATCAGGGGATGTGGCCCACTGAAGTGCACTATGTGGGATACAAACAAGCTGGAGAAAGAGGAAAGGAGGTAAAGAAGCAGATAAAAAGGTGTGGTGAAGGAGAAAAAGAATGAGAGACTTTGCAAGGAATGGACACAAAAGTCCCACAGCACTTTTGACAAGGAAGAGGTGCAAAGTGTAGAACTTGTAGTTTGATTGACAGGAATTGTACCAGCGAGAGATTTCAGAGGAAAAACATGGAACCATATTAAGGGAATATAATGAGAATATTAGCATGCATGGGAATGTAGCGGTATGAGGTGCAGCCGTTGTCAATATGGCGAGCCCGTCCGATCCTCTGCTTTATCAACCATGCAGCCTTGATGGAGGCCACTATGGATCAGCGGGCAGAACAGAAACAAATAAAAGACCTGATCCTCACTCGTCCTTTCATCCACCGTCCAGACTTCTCAGAGCTTTTATTTATTTATGCCGGGAGAGAAGCAATCACCAACACATTCAGCTCTTCTCGAGACTCATGAGGGCTTGAACGCGTGGTAATTGAGTGTTGATATAATTACGTCGAACATGGAGAAGAGACTTGTGGGAAGCAATGTCTTTGTTGCTAACAACAGTCTCTGCGTGAGATATTACTTGAGCATGAAAAAGGAGCGAATTTGAGAGGGTAATTATATGATTGTGTGGAATGGATTTCTGAGAGGCTGTTTCAGACGTCTTAGCAATGTACATCTTTGGATCTCTCTCAGGTTGCTTATGTAGCCTAATCATTGTGCATTTTGATTGGACTGATAAATGTTTGGGATTTTTAAACCAGCTGTGGTTGATTTAGGAGAGTCTGTTCACGTAGGTTATGGACATATATCTTAAAGGAATAAGCCACCTATAAGTGCTAATAACGATGCTAATAACCGAAAGGTAGCCTCATTAAAGGAATACTCCAACATTTTTTAAAATCTAGTCTCTATCCACTGCATCTGCGGTGTATTAGTCGATTTCCACAAACAATAATTTTGACAGGTTTCAGGTGACTGTACCGAGAAAAGAATGGAAAACCCGTTTACTCCAAACTTACTTATAATAGAAGTCTAAGGGCACTCGCTGAATTCCGTCAATACATTTATTTAAAACTTTTATTTTTATAAATACTTAGTCAAAGGGACTATTTGTGAAGGAAGCTTAAATCTGTATAAGTCATCCTTTCAAAGATGGGGCTACTTTTTTAGAGGGATTACCATGAACAAGCATTTTCTTGTAAATAATAAATAACAAAATAACAAAAACTACAACAGCTACACTCTAACAATAAAGTGTAGTAAAGTCTTGTAAAAGTCTCACCTAAACTGTTCTGAAGCAATACAGTAAAAAGTCATTCCGCTGTCCAAAAGTCCATACTTACGCTGTCCCGAATGTTTTGTGGTCTCCGAAAACTTAAGCACATTCATATTTTTGTGTTTACTTTGAGCTATGTTGACTACGTTGCTAAAACATGACCACGAATTCCTCTCTCGGAAAAAGTAGCCCCATCTCAGAAAGGATGAATCATACAAATTTTGATCTTAATTTACAAATCCCTTTAAATGAGAACTTCAGGAAAGCGTTCTACAAGAATACATGTTTCACATAAACGTTTATTAATGGAGTTCAACTACTGCCCTTAGACCTCCATTGTAAGTGAGTTTCAAGTAAACAAGTTTCCCGTTCTTCTCTCAGTACAGGGAAATGTATCGAAATTATTGTATGTGGTAATCACACATATGCTACAGATGCAGTGGATAGAGATAAGGTTGGAAAATGTTGGAGTATTCCTTTAAAATTGTGATCATGCATGCCCTCAACTCTCTTTGCACTTACGTTGCATGCTTACATCTTAGGGTTTTTTTTCATTCAGGTTTGTCCTGTCACTTTGTACTTTGAAAACGAAAGCTTAGATCAGCCCCAAATAAAACGCATCTGATTTCCGACACTGGTGCGTACCAGGCCAACGAGGCGCCAGGGACCGAGCAAAAGAGAGACTCCTTTGTCCTGCAGCGGGAAGCCGGACAGAGAGGGGGTCCAAGTGACCTAATTCTGCTCTGTCTCTCTTTCTGTTTGTCTCTTTCTGTGTATCTGGAAGCAGTTCAGATGAAAAACCGGTGCGGCACTCTGATCTGCGGGCTTTTAGGCGCACTCGTTACTCTGGCCTCCCCCCATCTTTATCCGCCTCCATCTCTTTATGCCTTTAGATGCGTGGCATGAAATTGGCTAAAACGCAGAAGTGTGTTCTCCCTGTTAAAGGGGTGGTAGCAGAAAGGAAAGAGAGTTGTTGGGAGGAAGATGGAGTGATGGATTGAGAAAATTATATAAATAACGGTGGGGCTGAATTTAGAGGCCCACCCTTGAAGCGGCACACTCCGAGGTGGGATATTACGTAAATGTCATTTTTGCGACAACGTGGGCCGATAGCATGTGTGCGTGTTTTTGGGGGGTTGTTTTTCGTGGCAGGGTAATGAAAGCGTGCGTGTGCCCTGAAAGGTTGACAGACAGGAAGTCTATTTGATTAAAATCGCTGCACATACGGCGTGATTGGCACAGCATCTGCCATGGCGGAAAATATTGCTGTGGCGCCTGGATCCACACCCATGCCGAGGCATATGCACCCTGCCGCAAGACCGGGCCTGCTGGTAGTATAGCCACAGTGCCAAAAGCCATTAGTTTCCTTCAGACACAAACCGTTAGAAATAATGACTTATGTGTTCTCCAATCACTCTTACCCACACGTTCCCTCACACACCACTAGTCCTCCGTACAGCCTTTTCTCATTTCCTCTCAGATAGGTCGGTTGACCTGTGACCTCCGAGGTGATGAATTCTTCGTAACTGTCGGTAACAGTGAAAGGAGCCGTGTTTTGCGTTTTGAGTACATCCGAGCCACATGTTATTTTTCCTGTAGTAAGCAGGATGCTTGGATGTCCTTTCAGATGCTGGCGCATGTATAGAGGTGAAGCTTTTTATTAAATTGGACTGGTTCCCGTGATTCATTGCCTATAGGAGAGACCGGACGCATCTGCAGAAAGACTAAGCCGACAGATACTGGGTGTTTTATCTAGCCGAAGCGAGGTGAGATAGCAAGATCTGGGTGCTTTAAATGAGCTCCATTAGTCTGGCCTGGCAGTGCTACGGCTGTGCGGAGGCTCGGCTGACAGCGGAACATTTTTAAAGGTCAGACATCTGCCGAGAGAGGACACACACACACCGTATATGCAACAGTGAATATTTCTCCCTTCTCTCCCTCATTCATTTGCCTGTGTATCCTGCTCTTCTGCTCTCCCTCTACTCTGCAAATCTGAGCTGAATTGACTCCGGCCTCTTCTATCGATCACTCATAAACAGGCATTTCAGTGAGCCATGCTCGGCCACTCCATTTGCTTAATGAAGGGCCTCGTGTTTGACAAATGGATTCTCACCCCATTACGTGTTCGGACCTGTCTCCCCACACTTACTGGTCACTCCTGCATCGATCACGTCTCCCCGAGGTTGGTCCGACGCGGCTCAGCGGAGCGACAGAAACCGTCTGGTTTGACCTGGATCGTCTCCATAGTCCTGGAACAATCGTAGCTTCTTTCACGTAGACATTCGCAATTACGCTTAACCACCAGCGTTCGTCATGATTAGGATAAACACTACGTGGGGCGTAATTGACTTTTTAGCGTGCGCCTGGGAGTTTGGCTGAGACACAAAGGGCCATGCTTGTGATTTATGACAGGCCCCACTTGCTTCCTGTCACAACCTGGCATCACATAGTCGCTGTGTTTGGCACACTGGTCCTAAATATGGGTGCATGGTGTTGATGTAGAATCTAACACTAATTAAGGGTCACAATGTGTTTTTTTGAGAGTATTGCGGGTATAGTCAGTACTTTTATAGCTTTGACAAACTCCATCATTATTCACAATAACAAGTAGCTGATTGAACATTAACCCCTTAAACTCCCGGCTTATTATTCAATTTCCCATCGTAAAGCATATTGTTCAGTAACTACTATGAATTATTGAGTAACTACTAACTAGCAGGAAAGGTGTGTCATTACGAGAGTGAGGAATATAAGTCTGGACCCTGCCACAAGGTCCTGGTAGTTTAGGGGTTAAAATATTTAGATAAATATTTTTGTACCAGTCATTTCATTTTTCCTTCTTCTCCTAGTTCAGTCAGTTATTTGTATAAAAAGGTATCATTAAAAGCATAGTATTTCATATTTTTGTTTTTGAATGTGGGTCTACTTTTATGCAACATGGTTTCACACTTGCAAATTCGTAACAATTTTCTCGGTTTGTATGAAAAGGTTAGGGTTAGCTGCGGGGTTAGTGCTAGTACTCTTTCTTTCGATTTTATTCGTATGAAGTTGTATGAAAATCGAACGAAATCCAACCACGTCACTTTCGCTCTTTCGAATTTGGACGAATTCCTCATGAGATAAGGCTGTTTTTTGCTGTTCCTTTGTTACCAAACCTAAATTTTGCAATGCATATTGTGTATTGTGGAAAAAGTCAAGTATCGTGATAGGATATTTTTGCTACATCGCCCACCCCAGATTTTGTGTTTGACCTCTGTGGGAAAATACAGGCTAACTCCTTGAACACAATCTCTTGGATCTCTTGGAACAGATCATTTTACGTTATATTAATATAGTAACATACACACAATCTAGAATAAACTCATAATTCACAATCAAGAAGAAATTTTCAAGATCTAACCTGATCTAATCCAAGTTTGAGAAACTATTCTTGCGTATACTGGACTATAAAGATATCAAGTTTGGCTACATTTACAAAAGTGCAATAGTTATGTGTCCTTAGCGAGTCATTGGCCGGTGAGTCATCAATCATAACTAGTATTCCTATCAACATTTTTTCTCCCCATGTATAAACCCCAATGGCGCTGTTTGGAAATCAATCTGAGCAGCATAGCAATATGGAATCATTACCGCTTTATCAGAAGCTGTAAATCATTCCATTCTGGGTGACATATCTGACTTTGCCACCCATTTGTTATCTGTCGCCTGACATCACATCACACGTACATTTCTTGCGAGGATATTTATAGAAATGCATTTTTAAGATGCATAGCACACGCAGTGATGGATGTACATAATAATTTATCTGATTCATCCCCATTTTAAATATCGACTGGGCGAATTGATGAAGTGAAAGACTGGGACATCATTTCAGACTGCAAATATCGTAATGGGAGTGTGTTTATGTGTGAATTCCCCAAAGATTAAACAGACTGTTTCTGCCAGCCAACAGCTTTCCACACTTGCTAAATACCTTTTTTTTTTTACAACTGTGCACTGTTTCCAAACACTTGAGTGATACCTCTCTTTCTGTCTCTCGCCTCCTACAGCTCCTGACCATTGATGACAATTTCTGCGGGTTGGATATGAACGCCCCGCTCGGCGTGTCCGAGATGGTACGCGGGATTCCGCTGTTCTCCGAGTCCAGTGACAAAATGACCTCGGTGATTGCCTATGTCTACAAGAACCACTCCCTAGCCTTCGTAGGCACCAAGGGTGGCCGGTTGAAAAAGGTAAGAGCTCTTCCCGTTTCTCGGGGTTGAGGGATCGAACGCTTGTCTCATGAAGCGAGGACTCAACCAATATGCTCTTAATTGTTTGTTGCTTGACCCCATAAACCGAGGCATCCCACCGGTGGGATGAAATCGACATCGTTTTTAGCGCATCGCTGCTTTTGAGTTTTGAGTGAGAGCGATGCTGTTTGTTTCTCATGAAACTAGGCACATTGGGTGTGAGTGGCAGTTTGTCAACGTGGACTCTTTCCATCTGTCATCACACTGGCATGTAGATTTGTAGAAAAATACGGATAGTTTGTACTGCTCGCTCTGTCATTTTGTATCCCAGGACTGCCAGAGAGCCACTTTTGGGCCCTTGAGCAAGACCCTTAATCTTCAGTTGATTGGATTTTGGATAAAAGCATCTGCCAGTAGGAATAAATAGAAATGGAAATTATATAAAGATCAGGGCCACCCTTGGCGCGACACATTCCGAGGTGGGATATTATGGGAATAAACTGAGTGACAATCTAGATAAGGTTTAGACTTTTAGCTCTGGAAGGTCGCACTACAGCCAATCAGAGGGTCACTACAGCCAATTCAGCAGACGTATTTTAACAGACGTTTTCTGAGTGACAGGAGAAACTTAGTCTGGTTGGTTCTAATTCTGACACATGAGGTTCAAGGCCATAATATGTGGCTTACGGATTTAAACATCTTCTGTAATTTACTGAGTAAACGTTTTTGGAGAATTTGATGTTATAACCATAGATAATCCTTCTACACGACAATGTAGCCGTATTCTTGCAACGTTGTCCGGCAATTGTCGATATACCAATATACTGCATCTTGTATGTGTGAAGAAGACATGTCAGCCTCAGCATCAGGTTTGCCGGGTTTACAGAGGGAGCAAGAGAGATTGAGCCAGCCTCTGGGGTGTTCTGTTCATGCTGAGCTAGTCAAGGGTAATTGCATGATGTGGTGTGGTGGCTTTGGGCCCGCTGCCCTCTTCTCTGACTGGGCCTCTGAAAGCCGTGGCCGAGACGAATCTCCGGGCCTGCCAGACACGGCGTGTAGGAGAAAACAGCATTAAAGACAGAAAAGAGTGGGAATAGAGAACGAGAGAGAGGGAGGGAGCGAGTGGGCTATGAGTTCTATCTCCTCTTCTTAAGTGCTTGTACTCCAGGGATTTGGCAATGCAGACGGACAAAGCTTGGCCAGGCAGGAATCCATTTCAAAGCCTAAAAAGTAGCTGTTATAGTGTGGGCTTTTTTTGGTTCTTGGATGGACCGATGTTTAGGAGAAGAGAGTCTTATCTGTGCCCAAAAAGATAGGTGGAGTCACAAGCTGGGTTTCCAGAAATTAAACGAATTTCCGAAAAGTGGGCAAAAAAAAAAGCGAATGAATCTGTTTTTTCGACCATACTCATGAGAAATTTGTACGAGGGCAATGTGGTTGGATTTCGTTCAATTTCATACAAATGAAGTCCAAAGAAATGGTATGAATGCTAAACCCGCCCCTAACCCTAACCTAAACCTTTGCATCTTCTCATACGAATTAAGTCGTGTGAATAGTTACGAATTTGCAAGTGTAAGACCATGTTGGAAAATCCTGAATATGACATGTCATGATTAGAGAGACAAGAGTGCGTGGCTGTTGTTGGCCTGTGTACATTAAGAAAAGATTGGCAAACGAACAGCAGCCAAAAAGGAGAGATCTGACCCTATATTTGTTCTGGGTAGAGTACGCTTTACAGCCTACAGTCATTTGTTCATGGCTGTATTACTAGCAGCTCAGAGATGCTGGGCGTGGCGCGTAATGGTCCATTTTATAAGGACTAAAATCTTTTTATGGCTACTTTTCGACTCTGACATTGTCCACCTAACGCCTGGGAACTCAAACGCTAATACAACAAACAGTTGTGGGAGAACATTGAGAATAGACATTTTCAAACAGGCTTTGGATGAGGCACTTCCAAATGTCAAGAGCAACGTTTGAGCAACTATGTGCCAGGATCAGACCTTTTGTAGGGCCACTCAATTCTAGCCATCAGCCATCCGTCCAAACTGATACGCACATTGCCATTGCATTACTCAAGCTGGCCACTTGGGTTGGGTATAGGGTAGTGGGTGTATACGCTATGTGAAAAGCCATGAGGGTGTCAAAACCTGTGAAACGGTACATGATATTAACTTGACGTGAAACATGTGACTTATGGCCCCATACCAAATCATTTATTTGAAACATCAGTTTCCATCGCATCCCATCTTTAGCGATAGATCAACTTTTAGACCATTT
Source organism: Olivaichthys viedmensis (assembly GCA_028565825.1). NCBI lineage: Eukaryota > Metazoa > Chordata > Actinopteri > Siluriformes > Diplomystidae > Olivaichthys > Olivaichthys viedmensis. The sequence goes on from JAOUQW010000014.1 coordinate 11,145,788, forward strand.
TTTGTAATATTTATGTGTTTTTTTATTTCTGGCTACATTTTTTTTCAAAATTTGCATAAAAGAGGTGGATGGAAAACCCCTAACTGTCCCTGTAATGCTTCAGCCATGTGGGCAGTCATGAGAAAGTCCAGTTTTCAAAACATTTGCTTTACATTTGGCATATTCGTCATGATTTGCAGATCATGCTGAACTGATGTGGTAAAACCAAACTGGAGGGGGATTTTGATTCAGAGCTGATTGAAGAACTAAAAGTTAGACCAGGGACATGGACACACACACACACACACACACACACACAAAAACATGACAGAACATGCAGATAAACAACTCACCCAGAAACCTTTTAGCGGCAATTTCAGCGACTGCTGATGTCCTCAGCGGGAAAACAGCGGATGATGTTGCTGGTGAAACAAAACAAGTCGATAAAAACAAAACAAAACTGCGCAGCCCGGTCATTAATTAAGAAGTTTATAACCTTACTTAATAGATAGTGATTTATAGACAGCCAGTACATCACATTCACTATCTTATTTACTGCCTGAGGATTAGCAGTTAGTTTCTAAGAGTAAATATTAGCATTAGTGTCACTAATGTGAGTTTATAAGATGACAGGGTACATAAATGTTAGCGCTGACAGCCTTGTAACTTTGTTTATGATGCTATGAACATAGAACTGAAGCATCGTAGGGCCCCCCCAAAAAAACAACCTTATTAACATTTAGCCTCCTGAACAGTTCCTTAGCCTTCTGTTGGAAGAAACACATCAAGGTAGCTGCCGCTGATATTTAACACTGATATTGTGCAATGCTGCGCTAGTGAGTTGTCTGAAATGTGCAAGGTTTACATTGTATAAGGTAATGTTCTTTGCTAGCAGTTCCACCAGGACACAACACTGCAGTGTTTACAGTTTTACCTACAACATGCGATTCATCCTTTGAAGCGCTTGATAATTCGCTGATAAGTTGAATTTAGGTGTGCTAACTCAAGGAAAACACCAAACCTTGCAGCACTGTAGACCTCCACATCTGGGAATGGAGTCCACTACCACTTGGTCAACAATTGGTTGGTTTCAAGAGTGAACATGCTTGAAGGCAAAATCAAAACCAAAGACTTGCAGACCTTAAAGAATTGTTGTACAGCGTTTCTAGCTGGGCTTCCATTCAAACGTTATGCAAAGTTTAAGCGAATTTCCGAAAAGTCGAAAAATTAAATAAATTGGTTTCCATTACCTACCGTTATGTGAAAAAATGTGAAGATGACGTAACATGATTAGGGAAGAAAGGCTGCAATACCCAAAATGCAAAGCTGTTGAGCGCTGAACAAACAGTAATGTAATGGAGAGATTTGACTCTATATGTGCTCTGGGTAGAGTAACTCTTTACAGCTCGCTGTCATCTGTGCATGGCTCTATTACTGTATTACTTAGCATTACATTATTGTGGCTTTAGTTGATCAAATCCAGAAAATTGTTTTCAGACGTATATTTGCGTGATTTTCCTTTGCCGCCATGTCTGTTGTGTGCTATGCGACCTATGGCCCCCCCCCAAAAATATTTTCCATCACTCTTTTTCACATCACGTCTTTATCGATTTTCTGGAATATTTAGGTGGTTTTTTTTCTTTTTTCTTTTCAAATTTCTGCCTTTTTCTACACTCTCAGAAAAAAAGGTATGAAACTGTACCTTTTCTTGTCACTGGGGTGGTACCCTAAAGGGATCATCTTTTGTACCTTTAGAATGTATATTTTACCTGGAAATGTGAATATAGTGTACCTTAATTAAAGGTACATAATTAGACATCAAGGACCACTGCTGCACCTTTAATTCACTTCTAAACTTTAAAGGTACACTACATGCACCGTCCCAGGTAAAAGATACACACTAAAGGTACGAAAGAAGTTCCCTTAAGGGTACCACCCCAGTGACAAGAAAAGGTACAGTTTAGTACCTTTTTTTCTGAGAGTGTATTCGGTTGTTTATGCATTATTTTCAAAATTGGCATAGATGGTAAATGCGTAACTTTGCAACAAAGGACATCAAAGTTCCCTTCTATGTTATGTCACATATTCATCTGTAGAACAAGTAATACAGGTATTAATATTGGTGAATGTATATATATATCGTTATTATATACAGTACATATCCACTATATTACATATCTCTCTACTGTCGATTAGGCAGCATGGGCATGCGTGTGGATGCAAGGCTTCAGTGGAAACGCATAGAGGAGCTGTAAACAGCTTCTGAACCCTCCTGAGACAGATATTTTTAGAACGGGCACATACACACAATCTAGCTGGAAACGGCTGTGTTCCCGCAAACGATCGCTCTGTGCCGTGGCACTGTGGCTTACCCCCAGACCAGATGTGGTTTTGGGCCTTTGGAGCACCTCTCTCTCCCTCTCCATCTTTCATTCAGTCTCGCAGAAGCCATTTTTTCCACCTTGATGAACCTTGTCATTGCTCTCGAGCTATAAGCATGGTTTTATGGTTTGCGAACCTCCACCGTGTCTTGTTACAAGCCCACTTGGCGTAAGGCTCCGCTCTCTTAAAACACGCCATTGCATTGGTGGCATGCGTTCCTTCTCCAGCTGAGTGAGAGAATCTTCATTAAAAAAAAAACCCGTCTCACTCGCTGCTCAATAAACTGCCCATATGGCCAAAGCTCCAGCACTCGGCTTTGGCTACAGTCTCCGCTGGAAATAAGTGAAATTAAACCTATTAATCGTGAAGCAGTGTCGGGCCAAGTGGGGAAAGTGGAGCAGCTTGTAATCCACAGTGCTTCTTAATAAGGGCTTGTGCTCAGGGAGCACCGCTGAGCCGGATGCGGATTGCGCAGCACCCACGGAGGTGATAATGCATCAACCAGTGGCCACGGTCACTCAATACAATGAGCATCTAACCTTGAAGCGAGCCCAGCAGGAAGAGCACAGTGCGTGTGTGTGTATGAGTGCCCCATGTACGTCCATCCAGACGTCTCTGTGCTTTTGGGCCATTAAGTGGAAGGTGAAGTGGGTGTCGCTGACCCCTTTTTAGAGTGCGAGAAATGGAGAAAAAGCTCAATTCAAAGTGCCCAATAGGAAAGACTGTGAAATTTGGCGGATACACAGGAGATGGCTTTTTTTTTTTTTTTTCTCGAGCGATAGCGGAGATTGCTGGTTGTCAAGAGGTGGTGAGCGGTTGAAATGGGTCAATTTGCTCCTCAATGGAAGATGTTTGTTGCTGAGAAAAAGGTCAGAGTCACCTTCAGTCCTGCCTTTTCAGTCCCTCTTCTTTTACTTCTGCTTGACGTTCCAGGTATCCTTCAGTGTATGTGTGAGAGCAATTATATCAAATACTCCAGCATTTTTCAACCTACTCTTGATCCTCAGCAGCTGTACACAAGTACATGTGACAAACAGACAAACATTTTCGACCTGTTTCCCTCAAACCTACAAAGGTGTTAGGATGAGACAGACGTGAAAGAAAATCTTACCAAAGCTGTTCTTATGGGGTTCCAACACTAGAGCGACACTTAATAAGAGCACTGTATATTATTTAAAGAGTGTGACTTTGGAACCTGGGGATATATATATATATACAGTATGTATGAGCTCTGAAAGTTTGTCATTATTTTTTCTTTTCACTTTAATCCATGTAAATACCTCTGACTGAAGAATATACGAAAGCATTCTACAAAATACTTTTTTGCATAAACGTTTATTGCCTGCTCCAACGACTGCCCTCAAACTTCCATTATAAGGAACTTTTTCAGTAAACAGGTTTTCTGTTCTTTTCTCAGTACAGGGAAACGTGTCGAAATTCTTGTCTGTAGTAATCACACATATGCTACAGATGCGGTGGATGGAGACTAGGTTGAAAAAAACGCTGGAGTATTCTTTTTATGACCGAGGCGTGTGCGTGTGCGTGTGCGTGTGTGTGTGTTGAGAACCTCACTACAGATGCAGATTATTGAAATGGTAAGAGTGGAGCCACTGGAGCAGAGGATTAAGTGCTGAAACCTAATGATGAAATATGCTGCTGTAGAGGGTGCTTTAGATGCAGAACTGCTACGTGTGTGCACATGTGTGTGTCTGTGTGTGTGCTTTTTGTCTTCGTGTGTATGTGCTTACGTCTGTGTATACAATTTGTACGTGTGACTGTTTCTGTGTTTTTTAGCCCTCACTGCAGCTGCTTTTGCAAAAAACCCTGAGACACCACAGACTCTATTCATGCCTCATATTAATCCACAGACTGTGATAGACACGGATACGTAAGAGACACTTCACTGTGTTTGCGTGTCCCAAATGTGTCGTCTCCGGGAGACGCCTGAAAAACTTCCACTTCCCCCGTTGCCTATGAATCCACAGCGTTGCCATAGCAGCCGGGCTGCTCGGCCTCGTGCGTTATGGTATATTATAGCAGAGCCATTTTCTCTTTTGTTCCACGGCGCTGTTTATCTTTTGATCACACTCTCCATACACACCTTTTCTTTCCTCTCAGTTACATCAGTTATTAGCCGATATGGAAAGGCATCGGTCTTATGCGTGGACTTTGATCGTCGACACACACTTGTAGACTTTACACTCGATATCCAAGTGTAACCTATTCATCACATATAGATCTCTGGTCAGTGAAAAGTGAGGAATGGCCAGTTAGCAGCAAATGGGGGCCCTTAAAGGAATACACCATTTAAAAAATGCTAGTAGTGCTAAGGTACAAGAATGTAGGGAAATGGTAGCTGCGGGATTAGCCACTGCTGCTTGCTATTGTGATACGTCAACCGGTCCGCCATATTGAAAGAGGGCAGATTCGATTGTAAGCTAACATGACAGACGTGGCCTCAAGCTACCCTTTGCTAGCGTAAGTTACATCATGATAAACACAAGACACAAACTTAGTCAACGTATTTAAATCTCAAATCAAATCCACAATCTAATCTTACCTCACACGTTCTGCCAAATAAGAAGAACATTAGCTAACAACTGAGGTCGAGGTTAAAGAGAAGCTAAACAGTACTGAACTGTAAACTCAGTTAGTCAGCAACTTAGCTAACCCATGCTTTAACTCCTGCCTAAAGTCTCTCATAAACTCAGAGCTTTTACCTCTGAAAAATTAGTCCTTGTTCTCTTGTTTTGAGGTATCGGCAATTCTTACATCCAAGTGCTGCGCAGTGTGTCGGAATTTTTGTAGAAAAGGGCTCGACTTTCTAAGCCTAATTGGCTTAGTCTAATGAGACAGCTACCTTTTTGTATCAATGCGTTAGGAGCTATTTCGAGGGCAGTGGTGGCTCAGTGGTTAGGGCACTGGGCTACTGATCAGAAGGTCGTGGGTTCAAGCCTCAGCTCCACCA
>JAOUQW010000014.1:11151216-11163226 GCA_028565825.1 Olivaichthys viedmensis
TGTGTGTGTGTGTGTGTGTGTGTGTGTGTGTGTGTGTGTGTGTGTGTGTGTGTGTGTGTGTGTGTGTGTGTGTGGCGCCCCTCGGAGTCGTGAGAAGTCGACTGTCGTGTTAAAAACAGTATTGAAAGGAAGGTATGGAATGATTAGAAGGTTGCAGGTTAAAGGCAGAGCCGGTGAAATGTTCAGACCTGAGTAACGTTTTTTTTTGTGTGTACCCGAATCGGAGAATTACACAATAGCATTACATACACACCCTTTTTAATTTTTCTATCCAATGTTTCCTTGCTGTATATGTATTGTTTAATGGTGTTCTTTGAAATATTAGTGCCATTTATCTCCTTTTTTTTGTATTGGTTATTTTATTTTTTTTGGCCTTTTATTTTTATTTTTATTTTTTCTCAGACTGCCCCATGTCACTTATCTGTAATGACTTAACATGTGTATAATGGTACGAATAGTTAGCAAATGAGTATTTTCTGAGGCTCTGCTATGTCCTAATGATGTAGGGTTTTTTTTCTTCTTTTAAATGGCATAATGATGAAGGAACACTTTTGATTTAAAAAAACAAAACAAAAAACGAACCCACTGTAATATATAGTTATCTGTACTTGTCACTTAGTAAATGTTGTAAAGAAATGCACTGTTCAAGTCACATCCCATGGGCTAAATTAAAAAATGTCTATGGGATCTGTCTACTCCTTTTTCTTTTTTTTCTTTTTAACAAAAAGCGCGAAAATATTCAAATAAATCTTCCCTACAATTTATCTTACTCGAAGCTTAAATTTCAAATTTCACTTGCAAACCGACGAAATCGGAAGGTGCTTTAAGGAAAACGAGTAATTTTTTGGGGGGGGGGTTTTGTTCAGTTTCTACCAAAAGAGAGCACTTGTTTGCCTTATAATCCTAAAACCTTAACATTCTTTAAAATCTTTTTTTAAGCAATATACAAGACTTTGTATATTTAAAAAAATATATGATTCCGAACAAATCTTACCAAGGTGTTGTATTAATCAGTCCCGTCCACGTCATTTGAATCCTGCACCTGATTTTAGGTGTGATTTAAAGCCATGTCCCGTAGCTTCAGAATAATGCTGTATGTTCATTTATTTCTTGTACTTTTTATCCTTACAAGGTGAAACGGAATTTTTCGGACGCATTTTTTTCCCCACAACGTGACGAGTGAAACTGGATATTTGGGCGGGCGGGACCTTGGTTTTATCCATCGGGATTTGATTGGCTTGGGAAAAGGTCAGCGGTATGGCTGCGAGCACAAGCTAACTTGGCGGAGGTGAAACTTGACACAAAATGATTTTTTTTTGTGCCCCGCCTGCAATTTTACCATGATGTCATCAATACGTCAGATGCCGTTTAGAGACGGGAAAAAGTCGGTGCGCTTCAGTGAAAGATTACGGCCTGAAGAAGAATTGTCTTTTTAAGTGATTGTGCACAATCCATCTATACTAATCTGATCAAGGACACGAGCGAACAAGGTAAAAAAAAAAGAAAAAAAAAAGTCAGTTTTGATTTCAGCTCGTCTTTAACCAGGTCAGTCCCATTTAAGATGTACAGTGAAGCACTTTTACAAGAGAGACCTGCTGAAGAAAACGGCAATATGGATGCAGTGTAAAGATCTATATTAAGGCAATGGTCAGAAAAGCATTACAATAGAACAATCATATCAATTAAAAAATATTAGCAGTCACTTGAATTTATCCCATGGACAATAAATTTATTGACACAACAGTCCGCATGGTACTATTGTAGGCCCACGGTGCAACATACAAGACCATACAGAATGACAAGTGCAACATAATACAATATACAGGGCAGTATGGGTAACTATTGCAGTTCCTAAATATTTTTCATGACACTGTCTTTAAACAAATGTTTAATTGTAATAAAGAATGGGATGTCTGTGTTGTTGTGTTGTGTAGATTACATAACACACCTGCACTGTAGATGCTTTTATATGACTTCTTTTGTATCATCCCATACAAAACATTTGTAAGTGATGAAATAATGACACTAAACCAGTATATCTGGCTATATTCATACCGATCCATTTACTGAAATGAACTCATTTGGTGTTTGAAATAAAAATAAAAATAATAATTAAAAAAAAAATGCCCAGGACGCTCATTATAACCAAGGTGCAAGATGTACCAAGCATAGGAGAATAAAACATAGTGTATGAATGCCTGTGCTGTTATCTTATGCCTGGTACATCTTTACACCACATTACGGTGATTCATCTTAGTTCACCATGAGCCAGACTGAGCAGAACATAATGTGAAGATGTGCAGAGTGATAGATCACTCCCAGACGGGGTGCGGCAGAAGCAAAAATGCATGGTATTAATAAATCACATGGTACAGACATTTCCAATAATTACTTCATTTTACTGGTGTTTTCCTTTTTTGATAAAATAGGAGCTTTCGCAAAACGGCTCATTTGTCAGTTACCTGAAGTGAACATGGTGTACGAAACGCTAGATATGGCAACGTTATGACTCTTGCATCTCAAGCCAAAAGACTTTTTGAAGTTTATCAATATGGATACAAATGCTGCTCTGATCATCTGGAATTACGACATGCATTTAACTCTCAACGCAGACCCCTTTCTCAGGCAATACCAATGCAGATCTAGTAAAATGTGCTTTAAACCAAGTTTCTCTCAACTTTATTCTAAAGGTGTGATGGTATATCATGTACAGTGATGAGAAATAATATCAATATATTGATATTTATATACTTAGTGTGTGACATTATGCAATGTGACTATAGTGATGTCACCAAAAAAATTCTAGCTGCAGCGCTTCTCTTGAAAATCGTTAGAACGGGGTAGCCTTCTTCAAAAATGCAAAGCAGAGAGCATGATACGATCATATTGGATCGTACAGTTATTGTACTGAAATTTATTTTATATTCTTCTACCTTGACTTGGTGCTTGTTTTTTTTGGGGGGGGGTCGGTCATCACATTTACAGTATGAAGCTATAAATGGTATTGAGTACATTTATTTTGTATGGACTCAACTGGTGCAAATAATAAAGAAGATTAGGATTTAGATTTTTTTCCCCCCATTTCATATAATGCAACAGCTGATAGCACATCAATGTTTCCCAATTTGAACCTTTTTTTAAACCCTTATTTGTTTTATTTATTAATTTCCCCCATTTTCTCCCAATTTGGTGATTGCCAAGTCCCACTGTTGGTGGGAATATAGTGTACCTTAATTAAAAGGTACATAATTCCACATTAAGGACCACTGGTGTACCTTTAATTCACTTCTAAACTTTAAAGGTACACTACATGCACCTTCCCAGGTAAAAGATACACACTAAAGGTACGAAAGATTACAGGTACAGTTTAGTACCTTTTTTCCCCTGAGAGTGTACACTGCCTTTTCCACATCAGGTCTGTAGACCGAGAGTGTCATGGCCAAACTTCTTTTCAAAAATCTTTTTCATGTTGATTTTGCCTTATGTTTTTAGATTGTTGTCTTGTCGCTGGAATACACCCACATCTCATGTTTCAAATTATTATCATTATTTTTGAACTATTTGTAAAAATAGAGGTACGGTTTCCTGTTCTCCATTCAAAAACCATGATGGACGGAAACGTTTGCCCTCAACTGTTACAAAGGGTATATATTCAAAGAGAAAAACGTATCTGGCGAATGAGAGAGTGAATAACCGCACCGCCTGTTACCACAATCGCAGAGTTTTCAAAATGTTTAAAGTTATCTTTACTTTGAGTGCAAGAAGCTGGTGACGAAATACAAACCTCAGATAAGGACACCACATAATCCATCAGCTTCTGTCTAAAGATGTTTAGTTAACGGCATTAAAGACACCACAAGGTCCACTGGCCCTGGACTAACCCCTAAAAACATCCTGTGTTTGATTTTTATTTGGAATTTACTCTGACCATATACAGGAAATTGTGGGTGAAACTGATATTTGTGGACAAACGTGACATCAGTGAGAACAGCCACGACGCTAAACATTACATCAGGCACCCAACAATTAATCAAGAACCAAAGTCCATTGTTTCAGGACTTCACTGTGGGGGAGTTCAGGATAATGTCAAGGGAGGGTAACGGATGGGGACGACCGTCCTCCAGTCAGTGTTCCGCCTGTGTGTCTCAAAGGTCGTATTACCCAGTCCCTCCGTCAGTTTCCTCAACCGATTTAATGTGCAAGGTATTGTGGCAACTGCTGATAACAGAGCAAATACACAGAAGTAGAAGTGCCCGGGCAGTTAATGAATTACTAGCACCAATTATGGGTCACTCAACTCCAGACTTATTGGCACCCTTCAGAGAATGGGCACAAGAAAAGAAGAAAAATGACTGTATATAAACAATTCCAATGATTCAACTTCTCCTCTCAAACAACAGCACAGACTAGCACGTGTCCTAGTACCTAGTACCTAGTACCTTTCCTCCAACAGAAATCCTTCTCCTGACACTTCTTGTGTCCTTTTTAAACAATAGTATTTTTCTCTCAAAAGCACAAATCATTTGGACAGCTACGAAGGACGCTTTAAAGACACGCAAACAAATTGTCCTTCTTGAAAGAAGTCTATTTTGAATTGCTGTCAGGCACCCCGAGGCTGTATGTCTGCCTTGGGCCAACTTGACCTTGAACACGTGCGCATGTTTGAAGGTGAACCGAGACGGGAACAAGAAGAGACTGCGTGAGGAAAATGAAAAATGAAAAATCAAAATAAATAACGACACAGCACGAGGTTAAAGGACGCGAAAACAAACGAAACGCGCGCAAAATCTAATGAACTCGACGCGGGCTCGCAGGTTGGATCAATCGCGTGTAACGCGGGAAAAAAAATGTTGTTTTGTTTTAAATTTAAAAAAAGGCGGGAACTGAAGACTCGCTTTAAAGGCGGTTATATTTGTGTTCGCTGCCGTGGCTGTGATATTGAGAAAACATTCGGAATGAGGAGTCTGGCGTTGTGTTTTCATCTGACATTAGTTTTTATTAAAACATGCGTTTGTGAAGGTGAGTGCGTTTCATAAACAGCCCACGCGAGTACATGTGCCTCGTGACGACCACGCGAGCCGGCTAGCTTAGCTTAGCCTAGCTAACGGAGGTTCTCGAGTGAAATGCCGGGGGTTACGGGTCTTCCGCGCTCTGTAAGGGTTCCGCCGGAGTCCGCTTTAAGAGCTTAGTAGTTCGCGCGTGGAGTTCTCGTGGATGTAAAGCGAACGAGGCGTGTTTTGTGCGTTTCAGTGCGTGAGGCGCGCAGCAGCTAGCTAGTGTTAGCTTAGCTAATGACGCCCGCCAGCTCAGGGGTTCAGGGCGCATTCATTCCCGCCTGTCTCTCGCGCTTGTGTGGAGAGGAGCGCGCCCTAAAGTAGGATTTTAACGAGCTCTATAAAAGAGTCGGTACTGCTCGTCTTTCCAGTGAAAAGGGCAGGCAAGCGGGTCGGAACGTATAGAAGGTGATGGGGATTGAAAAAAGGCCCGCGTCACGCCGCCGTGCAGACGGAAAGCGAGTCGCCTGAACAGCCGTTAAAACTCCCGAGACAGGAAGACTTGAATTGTTCCGTTTTAACCGTTTCAACGGGGGGGGGGGGACGGACACTTTGACCTTTTCCTCGCTAATTAAACCAGTAAGGTAATAAAGCACACTTGACACCGCGGTGGAGTTGGTTTTATTTTCCGATATTCGTCGATATTCGTCGATATTCGGCGCCGATGTCTTTTGAACGGACTGTCGCGAATCAATACGTTCACGACAGCGCGCGCGCAAGGAATGTCGTTTAGCATGCGGCCCAAGTGCACGCGCGTTTGTTTTCCCTCCAAGTGCCTTCAAAAGAATTTAAAGGAATTGTTATTTTTTTATTATTATTATGATTATTTCCATAAACAATATGCACAGCTTTGGGAAAATGCCAATAGCTGCATAACCAGTTTGTAGTTTTCCTATCTGTTCTACAAGAAATGATAAGTATGATAGCCCACAAGAGATGTTCATCAATACACAACCTTTTAGTACCTCAGTTTTACATATTATGACCTGTTTTACCCCTTTACAAGTGTAAAATGCTGCACTTATAGCAGCGGGTCTAGGTAAAACAGTCAATAGCGCCGTAATCAGTTTACTCTGAACTATAGGGAGGATTTCACACCGCTTTCATTTGATCAGAAGGTCGTGGGTTCAAGCCTCAGCTCCACCAAGCTGCCACTGTTGGGCCCTTGAACGAGGCCCTTAACCCTCCCTGCTCCAGGGGCGCTGTATCATCTCTGACCCTGCACTCTGACCCCAGCTTACTGACATGCTGGGATATGCAGAATCAATTTCACTGTACTGTACTTGTATATGTGACAATAAAGGAGCTTTCTATTCTGTTCTATTTAGCATGAGCATTGTTCATCATGCTAGATGGCACCAGCTTTTTGGTACAAATAACAAGTGCATTTCCTCGCTGTTTGTTTTGAACACCTTTCAAAAAAATCTGAGGTCATACCCCGAGCTTGTGACATCTCCAGCGGCGGTGTTGGTAGATGGGGAAAGAAGCCCTTTTTTCACCTCACTCGCTAGGCGGCGGAAGCCTGCGAGCCGCAAATGAGATGTGAGTTTCAGTAATGACCCGCTAGCTGTGGGAGATTCACGCGGTGGGCAACAGCCTGCTAAGCCACCTGTCTATCAGGCAGGACGAAAGAACCAACCTCACGGCCTCCTCCAGCCGCCTTATTATTCTCCATCAGGCCCTCAGAGAGAGACAGAGAGGGGCTGAGAACCACTGGGGAATGATCCTAGAAGAGAAAGAGAGCAACGGCCTCACCTTTTTTATTCGTCTTGTCGTTCCTTTCAGATGTGGTAGCGGCTTAATGACAGTTTTGGCCGAGCTAAAGAGACAAGAGATGGAGAAATGGCTGTCAGTGACACTCTCGTGGCCTGACGTGCACAAATTGGGTTTAAAAATAGCGCCGCTCTTTTCACGCGCGATTGTTTTGGGTTATCTATAGTCACATTGCTTGGCCTAAGGGCTATTCCATAATTGATGAAGGTGCTCGGCGGGGCGACACTGTACATGACTCAGCGTTACATCAGTGGCCTCGGCACATGTGGAGAGGTGTATGGTCGAAATTGTAGGCACCTTGAATTTTTATCACTGTAGCACATCAGGGCTGTGCTGTAATTTGTTGAGTAGCACTGGTGCTAGAAAAGTAGCACAAAGTACAATCTTGTAGCACTGAGATTTAAAAAAAGGCCCAAAAGTGGTACAATTTGGCATTTTAACTGAAAAACAAAAACAAAAACACAGAGCGAATGTAAAAGGTTTGAACTGACTATAACTACTGTCTTAAAACTTGTAATAAAACATACACTAACCAGAGCACACTTTGCAAAAATTTGCATCTAACATTTCAACATGGTTACATAATGGACACTTGCCAGCCAATCAGAAACAGGTATTTTCTATGGCCATGGTATAAAATATCTTCATAACAACTGTCATAAAACATACCCTTCATCGTTACGTTCTAGTCAAGTTTAACCCCTTAAACTCAGAGGATCCATGGGTCACTCTCATAACTACACACCCTTCCTATTAGTTTCATTGTAGTTACTGAATAATATGCTTTAAGATGAAAAACTGAATAGTTTAAGGGGTTAATCTCAGACATGACATGCCATCTTTTGGCTGTGTTTTTGTCTGAGAAATTCTGCTTTCCTTTACACATTTGTTGCACTTTTTGTCTGCGTTGCCTCTGTGTTGACTAGAAGTGAAGAATCGAATCAAGACTGTGAGGGCTAAATACAGAAAGAGAGAGAGAGAGAAAGAAGGAGAGAGCACTAAAAGAGCTGTTCTATGTGCTCATTCACAGGAAGCATCTGTGTATCTGTATCTGTGTAGGCTCATTTATCCCCATGTAAGTCGAGTGCTAGGATATAATCTTGTCTTGCGCTGGGCTGCAGCTGTAGATTAGATTAATATGCATCAGTTACACGTCTGTCCGAGTTTACATTGTGTCTGTGCTGATATTGGTGTTTAGTGACGGCGCCCTGGACTCTGGGTGACGGTGTGGAATGAAAGGCGCTCTGTGTTTGAGCTAGTGAGCATGTGTGTGTGTCAGTATCAGTGGATGTGTGTATGTGGGGGTGTATGTCTGTGCCTCTGTGTGCCTCTGTGTGTGTACATCTTCTTATTCACATCACCGGCAGCGACATGATGCGACAAAGAGGCCGGAAGTCATTCATTTTCAATGAGAGCTGGTGATATACAGTGACAGGAGGCGGCGAAACCGTTGGCGACGCAAAGTGGGTGGGGCGAGCGATGTAAAAAAAAGAAAGAAAAAAAGTAGAGTGCAGTTTAAACTTTATGCAAATTAGAAGCAAAGTGATGTGGCGACTACCAATGGTAGAGAGGTACGGTGGCATGGGTCTCCCCCCCCCCACTGTTAAACATTATCCGTGTTTTTCAAATCCACATACTCGCAACTCCTGAACCAGTTGGTGAGACAGGCTTGAAGTGCTAGATGTTCCCAAATAGATTAGCACTGTGTTTTCGTTGCTCTATTTGGGTACATCAAACACTTTAAGTCCGTCAAATAGGTGGCAGTAATCATGAAGAGCAAACATTGTTTTAGGTTCATTCTGACACTAGTAGGCAGTGATGCACCGCATGGATGCATTTAATACACAAGCATTTCCATCCAAATTCTTTTTATATTAAAGCAGGAATACATTTGACTTGTGGTGAAAATGGGCAAAACATCTCATTTTTAGCGGGACGACTTCTGAATTGTGGTCAAATGCGTGGTTTTGTATACGTTATGTAGTTAACTATGTCGTTTGTGTGGCCATATCGCACTAGCCTGGTGCTACCAGGGAAACCATGGCAGCCAGCAGTAAACTAAAGATAGGGACGCCCACTAGCAACCAGCGTAGAGCGATTTGAGCCCCGCAAGGCAAATAATTCAAATAAACATCTCATAGTAGCCGAATATATCGTAAGTATATCGAGGTTGATAGTCATGAATAGTCCTAGCCACGATAATCACGGTAATTTGCAACCGCGACAAATTTGTCCAGCTCATAAAATAACACTTTGATACCACAGAAGTATACAGCAGATCCTAATAATTATGGGGAAGGAGCAGGCCAAACAAAAAAAGCTCTACTTTTTGCACAATCTAGAAGTTATTATTAACGTGATACCAACTCAATTTACAACTTTCTATTAGAGATACTATTTAAATGCCATTCAGAAAGTGTGAGGCTTTGTGAAGGATCGAAAATGCTGGTGCAGCAGATGATTATTTATTTATTTAATAGTGTCATATTTCTATATTTAATATTGCCCTGTAAAATGGCACTTAAGTTCAAAGTCTGAATAGCAGATAACTGAGACACGCCACTGTTTTTGGGCTCAAATGTCTGAGCAGCACTTAAGTCTGTAGATAATTCTGAGGTCTGAATACTGATGTGTGCAATTTCAGTATTAACTCATGAACACAGGCGTTGGCGTGTACTTACTTCGGCAGCACTTCCATTGATGTCAGCTCCTTTAACAGCTTGATGCTTAGATTGCATCCTGCCTCACTGGATAAAAAAACGAATGAATGTAGATGTGAATAAATGTAATTATCATGTCCGGACATGCTCCTTATATAAGACCTCAACAGTTATGATCCAGACTCTAAAACAGCCATAAACAGGCCATTAACTCTGCTGTAAAGCCAATGAATTGGCCTGAAGGTGACCGAACCTTTCTAACAGCCATCAGCAGCTTCCTGGGCTAATGGAAGTCGAATGTTAACGTGTGGTCTAAGCCACCAGCGTAGTCTTTAAAACCAGTACTTTATTCAAACATGCTAACCGATAATAATAAATGAAAGATCATTTTGCGACCATGATTTAGCATGATTGTATAGGGTTATGTTAGATAAGCACAAACCATTGAGAGAGTTGGTACATGGGCTTGGAGTATGAATTATTTCAGGCGGAAAGCTGTTTATCCAGCTCCCAATTGTGACTCGTGGCGTCTCAGACGTGAGATAGGAATCATCCACGGCGCTAGTCCTCACTCCTCAGCCGGAGAAGTGCTGCTTCACTCTCCGCTAATTACTCTGTGTAGCAGGCTGTGAACGTTCTCTCTCAAACATTTAATTAAAACCAAAGTTGATCGTTTTTAATTAAGTAGTGTGGCGAAAAAGGTTGATCATGTGCGCTGGGTGACTGCAAACTTGCCGTTGTTTTAATTAGTCTATGTGCCGATCTTTGTGACAGACCGGTTTACTGTCACTTTGTGTTTTTGTTTTGTTTTCACAGCAGATCTCAAGGATTAGCAGCCAATACAAGCAGAAAGCTTGGCATGGATGGATTACCTGAGTCAAAATGACTCATGTGTTTCATATTTCTTTTAGACAGTATAACATGAACAGGTGATAAAACCTTCGACAGCCCACAGGTTTTTCTGTTATTCATATCAACACATATGAAGAGTATAAGACAGACACTTTTTTTGAACGTTCATTGAGTGGATACAGTCCAAAAGTATTGGCACCCATAATAAAAACGAGCAGATGTATCTATAAAATGAATAACACATGAAATGAGTGATAAACATATGGGGATGCTGTATAGTTTTATTTTAACACAATGTTTTTTCAAACATAAAAAAGTCTTTTCTGCAAAACACTGTTTTCAAAATTATTGGCAACCCCAATTAATATTTGCTTATGTATTTTTTAGATCAATTACATGACTTATGCTGGTCAATAACCACCTCTCTTTTATGTTGAAAGCTCTTTGGTTTTCCACGTGGTGATGGATGACAAAGAGATTTTACATGTGTGCAACCTCATATTTATAACCCAGAAAAAAACAGAAAACGGTCAAAGGCATCACTTTGAAAAATTGGAATGTTTTTTAAGATGACAATTTGTTTGCATTTATTTGAAATATTTGTTAGGGGTGCCAATACATTTTGACACGGACATTTTTGAGAGAAAGTACTATAATTTAAAAAAAAGAAAAAAAAAGAAGTTCTTATGAGAATAATTTTCGTTAGAGGTAAGCACACTTAAAAAATGTTAAATCTAGAACCCTTGAGGGTTCATTGGTTTGTCCTGCTGGCAGAACCTAGAAAAGTTCGATGTAGAACCCTGCGTTTCCCTATCAGAGAGGGTTTCAAGTAGAGCATCTTTATGAAGCTAAGAACCCTTAGCTATCCCGTTTTTTCGAAGAGTTTAGTTTCTCCGATTGTTTGAGTGGAAAATTTTAATCATTGTGCGTAATGTTTATTTTATACAATCATTTTGGCCCATTCTCTTGCAGGGCGCCAATAATTCTGCAGTTGACTGTAAAACATTTGTGTTTCATTCCTTGAATATGTCAAGTTTAGGAACTGCAGGGACAGTTTTAGAAATCTCTTTCGCTGTGATTTATGGGCCTCAGTCGACAGATGTTAGTGTAACAGTGGAGGACATACTGCAGGTGAGTGTCTTTTGGCCAATCACGGCGCTCGCTTGCGTCTCCGGGGAGGACCCGAGAGGACTCTGCGGCAGGAGCTAGAAAATGGGCTTCCTCACAATTGGGTCACTCGTTCTGTTCTCCAAACAGTAATGCCTGGGGATCAGCCTGGAAAAGGTGTGTGTGTGTGTGTGTATGCATTTTGTGTTATGGGTTTTTGAGGCGCTCCTTCACCATGTGAGGAAAATAAATGAGGAAGAATCAAGTATTTTAGGAAGGGGAGGGGCAACACTCCGGTAAGGGAGGAAATCTCTATGGAGTGCCATGATGTGATCATAAATTGATTCTTTATGCATCTTGATGCATCTCGATTTTTTTTATTTCTATAGCCTACATTATGATTTTTCAACATAACCACGTGCTGCATTTAAAACTTTATATCATATTATCATTTACATAAATGTACATCATTTAAATGGTTTAGCTGCGGCGTATCTTGCTGATCTTCTGAAGCAGTACAGCCCATCCTGAGCGCTTCACTCAGCTGAGGCAGGTCTACTGTTA
>JAOUQW010000014.1:11163569-11175732 GCA_028565825.1 Olivaichthys viedmensis
CTGTATGTATGTGTGTGTGTGTGTGTGTGTGTGTTACTAAGGTTAGGGGGAGGGTGTGGGTGTGTGTGTGTGTGTGGTGTTAGGGTGGGGGGGGGTGTGTGTGGGGGAGGGGGGTGAGGGGGGGGGGGGGGGTGTGGGGGGGGGTGGGGTGGGGGGGGGGTGTTGAGTAATTTATGGCATACTTTATTTTCACATATTATTAATTATGTGTCAATTTACTTAATTAAACCTAAAAAGTGAACAATGTATGTGTTCAAAAAGTGACATTTATTAGGCTACATCTAATTAGGCACAAATTGGAGTCACGTTTTTCTGTGGTTGAATTTCAAATGCCGTTCTATTAGGCATAAAGTGCACTGCATATGTTATATTCTATGTAGTGAGAAAATATAGTGAAGAGGGAGCCATTTGGGATTTAGTTTAACTGTGAATTATTCTTGCATAAAGACAAGTTAAAGATGGCGAGCGAAATATCAGCAACAGGAAGACATTATTGTGGGTAAATACTTAAAAACTAATCTGTGATTTATGATAACATTTTGATATTGAGGCGTTATTATATTGCCTTCTCTTGATTCTCTTTGCTTTTATGTGATATAAATGCATAGTGTGCATTCCATCTGTCGCAGTATAACATTATATGCTCATTAATATTCAAATGCATTCAAATGCTAAATATTTTAAGTAATATTAAAAGAGTTTCACAGCCTTAGCCAATAGTGTTTATTTTTCATCAGAGATATTTGGCCATTTATGCATAAGCCTATGTAAAAAATATGCTTATGATGTTTTGTGTGCGTTGATGCAGAATGGATGCATGTTTTAACATAGAATCATGATGCATCGATGAATCTATTCTTTTTCTCATCCCTACACTTGGGCCCTTGTTGCCTCATGCAGGTTAACTCCAGGTGTTAGCACAGCAAGATGTACAATGATGCAGCAATGAGCACTTTCTCTCTCTCCCTCAGGCCCCAACTCTTTCCTAGCTCTAGCATCACCCAGACCTTAATAAGTGGATTTTTATCTCAGCCAAACCGTCTTTCTCAAAGGATTATGCTCTTTTTTTTGCTACGCACACAGAATGGTAATTATAGATGTGCAAGAGTAATGCTTTCGATTGTTGCGGCCCACAGATACAAGTGACAGGCTGTTCATTAGAGTCAGCTCCCTGCTTTACTTGAGTGTGAGTCTCTCTGTAATGTGTAGCAGTCTGTGTGTGTGTGTGTGTGTGTGTGTGTGTAGCCAGTTTTGTAAGCGTGACTAAACTGACGTATTTCTACTGGAATATTTGTCTGTGAGTGCTTTTGTGTTATGACTTGGGCTGAACGATAATGGCTTAAATGATAATCGCGATATTTTTTGCTCAATATTGAAATCACGCTTATTTAGCCATTTAGTCTTCATTGCATTTTTTTTTTCATTTTAAATAAACAGAAACAGCCTTTTCTTTCACATCATACATTACAATGACATGATATATTTCTTCACGATAAGAATGTTTCTTAATGTTTCTACTTATTAATTGAGTGTGTGTGTGTTTCCGGGGCCTAAACTAGATCCTTAATAAAGTTCGACCTATCTGCCATCCATTTTCATAACAATAAAGACTGTTTGATTTGTTCAAAAGCAAGTATGAAGAAATAAAGGCATCGAGTTGAAAAGCTCTCTCTTCCTTCTTCTCCCTGTCTCTCACTCACTTTGACACGGAGGCCTCCCGAGGCCAAAAATAAGACGTGTTGCCCTTTTTAACGCCAGGCCTCGCCTGATAAATCGAAGCGAAAACTCTGAGAAGTAGTTGTCAAAGGAGTTTAGGTATGTTTCATGGCCGCAGAGGGCCCGTCGATGCTGCTTATTGATGCCTCGCAGGAAGATGAGGGAAAAAGATGAAATGCAATGAAAACTGTGCTGAAAGATTTGACAGCCCGTACCACAGCCTAACTGCGTCTCTTCGGCCAAACCCCCCAGCCTGTCACATCTGGGAAGACCAGGTCCTTCAAACAGGGATACCAGCCATAGTTCTGGGTCATATATGGCTTTTAAATTCTTTGAGAAATGCCTCTTTCGGTTAAGGGATGGAACGAGAGTTGTCGTGGATGAAGATTCTGAAGATTAATTCACTCCGAATTGTGCCTCGGCATCCTTGAAAAGGGAGTCTCAAGGACATTCAGACGAGTTCATTCAAAGTCTTCATGTCTAGTGAGTTTGCAAATAATATTTCAGTTGTACCTACATTTCTGGGGTGCTATGAGAAAGCTAAGCATGTTCCAGAGGCAGCTGCAGGAACCCCTATCACCCCCTTGACACGGTTATAGGTTTTTTGTCTTTTTTTCAGTTTAATAAAGGCACTGGAGAGCGACCACAGCCATTTGGTTTGATTTGGCTCAAAATGGTTTATGTTTCATCATTACCGCTGTTTAGTTTTAGCCTGTGGTTTGGGGCACAGCAGGCTGATTGCTGTCTCATGCTCCAATACGCAGCACTGGCTTGTCACATATCAAGAGTCTCTTGGTTGCAGTTGTTACTTCACTGAAGACAGTTTTATTGGGGAGGCGGTCTTATCCAGAAGTGCTCGGTTGTCTACATGGAAAACAAATCCTTATCCTAGTGCAAATCAGCCTGAGTCCAAAGATACCAACAAGCCAAGGTACTGCAGAAACAGGAGTCAGTGCTAGCAAGTTAATACATAGTGTCCGCTAAAGTGCTTATTAAGAAGGTGAGTCTTCAGTCTGCGGTTAAAGACTCTTAGAGACTCAGGTGTTCGGACAGCCAGGGTAACTTCATTCCACCACCAGAACGCCGGTACAGAGATGAGTCGTGATGCTTAATTGTCTTGCTTGTGTCTTAAAGGATGGGTCCTAGCCGAGCCGTACTTGAAACTCGAAGGGCTCGAGGTTCAGTTCAGGATAGGAGGGTCTTGTCTATTTTTGGCCTCGTAGGTAAGCATCAGGGCAGCTACAGGAAGTCAGTGGAAGGAATGCAGCAGGGGAGTGACATGTGAACTTGGGAAGATTCAGAGACAAAGCTACAGGACGGGAAGGGCAAGCAATTGCCTGGTACCCCGAGCATTGATTTCCAAGGAATTGTTAAATGTCTAAATGCAGAAACCTGCTAAAAACCTCAGATAGGCAAAAAATCTAAAATGTTAGCAAAGGTTGTTTTTCAGCCTGTGGTGTAATGATGGTTTAACGAGTTGAATAGGCATCTAACCTACACAAAATATAACACAGTTATCCTAAGTGGCTAGATAGCTCATCGTTTTGGAGCCTAATGTCTGTAAAGAATGTTAGTGAGGGGAAAAAAGTCAAAACGGTCCATGCTTTTGTTTTTGCCTGAGGCCTCAACAAGTCTCCAGAATCACCTCTGGGAAGACTGAAGACAAGTTGGGCTGCTGCATTCTGGATCAGTCGTAAGGGAGTGACTTGCAGAAGTCAAGCCTCAAGTAGTCTCAGCCTCAGACGCTCTTCCCACGGTTCACAGAGCGTCTGATCTTTTGTACACTTACCTAACCACAAGTTTCAAAAGTTTTCTTGAAGGTTGCAATCTGATTGGCTCGCCGCACTTTCAGGTATACGCACCATACCATACCGTGCACCATTTTCCAGCGGGAAAACAAACTTTTGAACACCGTGACACAATGCGCTTTTCGGAGCAAAGATATAGTCACTGGATTAAAAAACGTTCATGTCATCACATATTTGAAAGTTATGAGTGAGATTTGTTTGGAACAGTTAGTAAATGGGGTTGGCCATTTGCAATGTCAGTCAAACAGCCTCATTCTGGGAAAGTAGGAGGTTCATGGCTACATTTAGTGATGAAAAGTACGAGACTCTCTAGCCAAAGAAGTCTAGAAGTCTGACTCGTGAGACTAAGCTTTGAGATGACGAGGGACTGAACAAGATTCTAAGTGGCCTCCCTGGAGAGAAATGGTCGAATCCTCCTCATGCATGAAGGGAAGTTCATCTCCAACCAAACAACTTCACCCACTCTGACAGTTCTTTCAGCATCCCATTTCTACCTTAATTTGTACATATTTCACCTCTCTATATTGTTTAGGTTGGAACAGTTTCTCCAAGTCAGACTCGTAGTACTGAAATCACCAAGGTCATCATACGTATGCTGTTGTATGTACTTTTACGAGATATTCGGTATTGGTGCAGGTGAATTGACTTACTATACATGCCTGTGGTGTTTTTTTTTTTTTTTTTTATTGTGTAAACTCTTATGGTAAGACCTATTAAACAAGAGCGCATAATAACGCAATACAACATTAGCGAGAGAACGATAGTGAGAGTGAGTGTGTGTTTGTGCCAGAGGGATATGATATGAGGGGATAATTTAGGCTGTATTTTGTCTCTGGTGAAAGTCAGTAAAAACAGATGGAGCCCTCTGGAGCTGTGAGTCATAAAACTTGCTTTTCCTTCATACATATGCAAACTAAACATTTGGAGGAAACATAACCTTCGAAAAACACACACACTTACAATGCGTCAAGCATTTTGGGATATTCGAATCAGCGATAGTTCCAGCTCGGGGGCTATTCGTGCTTTTTGAAGTTAAATTGGTTCTGAAAAATGGCCGACCGAAACACTTTCCCCCGAAACAGCTCCTTAGCCTTTTCTTTCCACCTCAATTCTAATCTTTTTACCCGAAATAATTCTCATTGCCATCAGGACATATTTAACCTTAAACCAACATCCACTTCAGTAAGCACTCTGCGCCGATTTGCACTCCTCTATCAGCCACAGGCTCCACTCCACAACTGCTTCCTGTTGGCACGTTAATTAATATCGCCCCCTGTTTCGCGTGGCCTGGGGCATCGGGGTTAACGGCTGCTCTTATTGTTTTAGTAAAGTGCTCTTCACTCACTGGCAGACTCCCAGCTTTTCTCACCCTCCCCTCCTTCTCCCCACACTTCTTCCAGCTCAAAATCATTTCCTCCTATCACCGGAGCACATGCATAATTGATCTGGGTGCGAGGAGTGGAATTACGATGATCTGTAGGAAAACGGCGACTTTTTTTTTTGGTGTTGCCATTTCTGGTTGGATGGCCAAACTCTCCAGCTGGGAGGCTGGAAACTTTTGAGTGTCAAAGTCAAAGGGGCATCTGTGGCCCTCTCCCTAGAGAGATACCTAACATGGCTGTGAAATTTGGAGAGTTTTAATGAGACAGTCAATGCACTCTGGTCTTGGTCCCATTTGTACAGTATGTGTTCCTTCAGTAGTACTTCATTCAGTCTCTGGATGAAAATGTCATCCTTGTACTACGTGAGGCAGAAACCCAACACAGGCGAGAAAAAATGGCCGTGTAGTTATGAAAGGCTATCCACTGTGTTTCGGTTGCTCAAGCATCTGTTTCAACACCTTCTGCGGGCCACGATCGATCGAAACGGATATGTTTCACTGGAGTTCGTTTTTTCCCGGCCTGGCCGTCCGATAATGAGCAGACGTATTGAAGTGAGAGCGTCTCTCGATCTCTCTCTCACTCTCTCTCTCAGCCTCCCATCCACACACTCACACTCAGTTGCAAAGTGCTTTTTTACTGCGCTGTAAGGTAATGATGGTAAGGATGCTGTATCTGTGCAGACATGTTGCAGAGCTAAGTTAGTGTGGCCAAGCATTGCTTTCTATTGACGGCTTGGAAAATAGACAGACATTCAATAGTGGTTCAGTATTTCTGCACTGTAGGGCTGCATGTGTGTGTCTATGTAGCATTGCTACATTTCAGCACTACTGTAAATCCAGGATGTATTTGTAACTGTTGTGCGTGAAAATCTCAGGAGATCAGCAGTTTTAGAAATACTCAACAGCCCGTCTGGCACCAACAATCATGCCACGGTCAAAATCACTGAGATCATATTTTTTCCCCATTCTGATGGTTGATGTGAACATGACCTGAAGCTGCTGGTCGTATCTGCATGATTTTATACATTGCGCTGCTGCCACTCGATTGGCTGATTAGATAATTGCATGAAGGTGTACATGTTCCTAATAAAGTGCTCGGTGAGTGTATATATAATTTCGAGCTTGTTTTCACTCTTTATTTCTCTTGATCTATCTCTCTACTCTCACCTGCCTGATAATATTGATTCTCTCGTCTTTTCGTGCCCTTTAGAGGTGACTGACTGTGTGACCTTCCCATCCATTCCATTAGGGGTATTACAAACCAATCCAATCTACCACACTTACACAAGTGCTACTTCTTTACAATGCAGCACACACACACACACACACACATTTTACAGTGGCGCAAACGCAGGACCTTATTGCTTAATATCAATGCCAGTCATAAGGATTACATTCAGAGCTGAGATTATTAACATGAATCTAATCTACATCTGGATCTCACACACAAGCACCGAATAGGTTTTTTTATTAAAGAAACTACGTTCCCTATGGACCAGATAGAGATCAGTCCCATATGAGATGGTTGAGACTGTTCATCGTTGACCATCTTTATAGCTTCTGCATGTGAATGTTTTTTTAAGGCAAATATGAAGCAATAAGACCACGTTATAAAACTCACTGAAGATATGTGGAGCAGGCCCGGTCACAGTATTAATCTCATCCACAAAATTACTGACAGTTCTCGTTGTAACAGGGCTTTAAAATTCCATCAGTGATAAAAAATAACAAGATGAAAAAACGGATCAGTGACAAAAATATGACTAACCAATAAAAATTTAATTAAAAATTACATTTCTCAAAAACTAGTGATTATTACAGCACATCTTATTTTACTCCGTACAGAAGCGATGTGTTAATAAATGTTGTGTTTGAAATCGTTTAGTTCGGTTGTTCTGTTACAGTTGACAAACTTGCACGTTTGGATTGGCTAATTATTTTTGTTGACTAAAACGCGATGCCATTTTAGTCAGAGTCAAACGGACTCAAATGAATCAATATGAAATAACTGGATTGGCTTGATTTTAAAGATAATTTTTGTCCAAAAACTAGAATTATAACTAAAGAAATCTGTGTTCACAGAGAATCTCTGGCTGCTGATTACAGAGCAGTCTTTGCTCCTTATAACTATGACTTGGATAGAGAAGACAAAATCTGAACCCAAATCAGTGCTTCTGTAATGGATTTATAAGGAATGAAGTTGGAATAGCTGCAACAGTGAATGACTTTGAGACGATCAGAGAGGCATAAACACCCAGAAACTCTCAAAAACACACATACACACACATATAAGGGTGTAAGGGTGTATGGGTTTAAGGCTTCCCTATAAGCTCTAAAAATAAGGGATGGACTCGGATGAGGGGACATGAAGAGGAGAGGAAAAAGCTATAAAAATGCGTCTGTGCCAGTGTCTCAACTCGTCTGTGCGTCTGCAGTTCCATCAAGCAGGGCAGCCAGAAAGAACGGACAAACATGGTTTTATTTCATGGAATGATGGCTTCGAAGGCGCTCTCTATTTCCGGCTATTAACAGTTTAAAAACCTGAGGGCTTGAGAGAGGAAGAGACAAGTGCTTTACCAAAACTATTCAAAGAAGTAATTCATCCAAAAGTGCTAACTTGGCTAACAATAAAAGAAAGTGTCCCCTTTAAATTTAAAATAACGTTCGACTTAATAGGGAAAGTTCTGAGGGTTCCCACTCTCTCTCTCTCTCTCTCTCGCTCTCCTGGAAACGCTAGCGCTGTTGCCCCCATCCTCCAATCCGAGGCCCAAAGCCACAGAGCTGAAAGTTGATTAATCTGGCAACGAGTGTAAATAGGATCATTACTGAGGGTTTAACAGGATGCTGCTGCATGCGATTAGCAAGAGAGAGAGAGAGAGAGAGAGAGAGAGAAAGCGACAGAGAGAGAAAGCGGCACACATATAGTTCGTAAGCCACGCACGTATCCATTCTTTTTTTCCCCTCTTTTGCAGCTTTTTTAAAGGCGACTTGCAGGCCTAGTTGCCTCTAATTGGAGTGCAGTATGAAACATGTCATTTGCTACACATCAATGCTGAATGGTGGCAGTGGGTTGGAGAAAAAAGAGAGACGACGTCTCATTATCCGTCGGCTTTCTTTGCAATGTGGATAATTTTTGGCGTTCCATATCTTAGTGGGCTTTGTGTTGTCCTCACACAAAATCTATAAAACGGCGACTTTTTCAAAAGTTGAAAGCTGTTTGCTTTTTTTTTTAAATCATCTGACCAATAAGGTCTCAGTTCAGGAAGGAAGCGAAAATAACCAATTTGGAGGGCAGAGAGGAAGAAATAAGTCTTGTTATGTTGAATCAGGAGATATTTCAATGGTAATGTTTTTAATATTGCAATGTAACTAGCAATAACACCTTTGTTATTATTGGGACATTCACTGTTATCCAATATAATCGCAGCTGCAAACAGGAGCCTCAAGTCGTTTAAGCATCTCCGCCTGATATTCAGGAAAGCGACTGTGTAGCTCTGCATTTGCGGTCATAAAATGAGTTGTTTATTTGTTGGAAATATTGAAACATTGACTATAACGTGAGCTTAGGTAGGCACTGCACTGCCTAGCTTAGCAGGCTAGATACGAATACAAAGTACTAAGAGACCTCATTTTGAAAAATAATATAATATATAATATCTATATATACAGTGTGCGCATTGCGTGAGCCGTTTTTTTCCCCATACCAGCACAAAAACACGCCTAGTCTAATTTTAGCCTTATTTGTCATTTTCCAGAGGCTTACTGTCTTTGACCCGGGCTGATACCAATATGGCCGCCCCTCGGCTACTTTCCCAGCTCATTAGAACGGGGCGCATGTGGTCAGCGGTCAGGTCAATTGGCCTCCGATCCACACTCCCGTCTCCCCTCTGCCCTGTTACCTTTGACCTTTGCTCAGGGGCTCGACCTTGACTGCAGACGTGATCTTGACCCTTTAATTGGGCCAGTGGTAGCGACAGCTGCCTTCATTGATTTAACTGGCCCCTGGCCACCAGGCCGTATATCTTCATAACCATTCATCATCACCTTGTGTACTAGACTATAATTAGTGGACCACTGGTTTAAGCTGTATTAGTTAGAACTGTGTTTTATGGTCCCAGGACATAATCTAAGACAATAAGGGCTTTTAGAACATTAAAAAAAAAAAGTTAAAGTAATATTCTTTGAAAATATGCCACAGAGATTAATACTTTCGTTGTGACTTTAAATTTATTTTTTTATATACTTTGGATATTAGAAATGTAATGTGGACCGTGAAACTTTATAGCTTTTTTTTCTCCCTTAATAAACATCTTTATGAGACAACAGAGAAGTAAGCATGGAATGATATCTTATAACATTCACTCATATTAATTGTTTTTTTGTTAAACGAACAGCCTTGACTCATATACAACAGGCAGTAACATGCCTACGTGGGCTACGTGACACCTACATAAGCCCTTCATGACAACTGACATAAACCTACATAGACATTTATGAAGGCTTATTCCAACTGGTGTCAGCTGTCGTTGACATAACACCTGAGTCAAGTGACAGATTTTTGTTGACATAAGGTTGTGTTATGACACTTACCAAGCTGACTAACGGTATGACAACTGACTTTTGTAGCTCAGTGTACTTTTTAAATGTCAGATTCACATGATGATAATGTGACATCAAACATCAAAACCAAACTCACTAGAATTATGGGACAGGAAAAATATATACATAGCTCTGGCTTTAGTATCATAGCATTGTCATAGAAATTCATAAAAATCTTATGAGCAGAACTTTGATAGAAAATGTACATAACTCTGTTGTTACGGTGTAATGATTGTCATTGTCATGACGTTCGAACATAATCAGCCTGGAAAGTGTCATAACACAGCCATATGTTAGCAAAGATCTATGGTCACTTTAATTAGGTGTTACATTAACTTAATATCAACATTGTCGAAAGCAGTTTTTATGACAGCTGGCGCCTTCTAGAATAAGCCTTTTTTAAATTCAGGTTTAAGTCAGTTGTCATGAAGGGCTTATGTAGGTATAATTTAGCCTTATGAACACTGCCCTAAAGTAAAGTGTTATGCAATATGCTATTGTCTATAATGGTCTTCCCTGTTGCTTTTGAGCGTAGCTCAATTAAAGGCAATGTGTTTTGGTTTTGCTTGAGAGGATATTACAGGGAAAGTATGATTACTTTCCATGATGCTAAATTTGAGAATTTGTGTCTCTGTTTTACCTCATCTTTGTTTCTCCTTGCATTACATGACAGTCTGTGAAACACTTGCACATGCACACACATGCACAGTGTATGCAAGTGCATATGTAAACACACATATCCGTTGTCACACGCGCCGCAGCGCCGAGGCGGTGTGCGCGTGACAACGGATATGTGTGTGTACATGTGCACTTGCATACACTGTGCACTGCGGTGCGCGTGACCGCGCGTGGCGGGAGTGGAGGGAGTGGCGGGAGTGGCAACCGTGTGTGAGTAGAGTCTGCTCTGTCTGTTATGTTGATTGATTGATTGCGTGGCCGAATTTCCTGACGCCGCCGGAGGTGTGGCCGAATTCCTTGACACCGTGGGAGGCGTGGCAGAGTGCCTTAATGCCGCAGAAGGTGTGGCCAAACTTCCCAAATAGGCCGAGCGACTTGTTGTTCTGCTTCTCCTAACCTCTAAATGATAAACTACTCGTTTGGGGGAACAATTGAATTGAACTAAAAACAACTTTTCAAAAAAATACATTTTGATTCAGAAATAAATGTAAACATGGGCATTAACTTCACTATTTACATTTGTCTTAGAAACAAATTTTAACCATAAGCCTTTAAGACAATGAAAAATATAGATTAAATCTAGTGTTCAAACTTTTTACTGGTATGCTCTATGCAAAGCCCCCAACCCCTGGACAAAAAAAATCAACCTACGGCAGCAGTTCAAAAGTAGGCAAATTCTGGCAACACTGGCTACCAGTAAATGAACTCCACCAACAACCAAACCAGAGGTAAACTAAAGGACGCTTTACCATTCAAAAAACAAGACAGAACAAAAACAAACAGAAAATGAAAAACTAAGCAGCACAAGGGTGGCACAGCATACTCTCAACCATGCTGAGAAAAATACAAATAGAAATGTGAAGACGAGTAGTGGTGTAGATTTTTACTACTATCCCCGTCCGAGCTTCCCAAAAGCATTGCAGAACAAAGATCATTGTTAAATGGTAGAGCGAGCATCACATTAAACACTCTCTCTACCAGTCAAGATGATCTTAACTTTACAATGGTTTTGGGAAACTGGGCCCAGACTATTACCTGCTGCACACACACACACACACACACACATACGGCCCCCTCAATACTATGAGATACGCTGTCTAAACTCTGGGATTTCATGGTCTCGTGGTGGTGTTGGTGGTGGCTGGTCTGCTCATATAGTTCGCTGAGTGAAGCACTGTGTAATCTTAGTGACCCAGTCCTCATAAACTCCCTCTCCAGGCCTGAGAAGAAAAAAAAATGGCCATGACTTCTTTAAAAGTCATATGGGTTTTGAATTTCTCTTTTCGGTGGTTCTCAGAGAGAAGAGCTTTTTAGCAGGGTGTTTACATGGGTGTGGATGCTTCTCTGGACTCGCGGCACATGATGCAAGAGCCTGTGTGATTATTAATCATTAATTATTGTGAGTAGGACAGTACAGGGTGTAATCTTGGGCTTGGGAGGTGGAAATTGGGTTTGAGCTCTTTAACTATAACGTCCTGGCAATTTGTGATGGGGATATAAATTGGCAACAAGTCGGTACTGTTAGCCAATGTTGTGATCTTTCCATTGGCAAACATACTTCTCTGAACTTTAGTGAACTTGCGCAGTTGTTAAAATACCAGTATGACATTTTTTTGTTGATAGGATGTCATATTTGTCAGTAAATTTACGTATTGTAACGCCCTTTCAGCTGTTTCGCCCTTTGGGGTGTAATTCCCATCCGATTTTTCAGATTTGTGACATTTGAGGTTTGTATCTGCAATAGACTTACAGGCAAGTTGGTTTATATTCTAAAAACATGGCAGAGTTAATGCTCAAACTTAAAGGTAAATCAGATAAATCACCCTCTTCTGGTCTATATAGGCTCATATTGAGTCTGTCACATTTTGGGAACTTCTTTCAGTTTGCTAGTAACCCAAGTAAGTAAAATTCAATTCAATTCAATTCAATTCAATTTTATTTGTATAGCGCTTTTAACAATGGACATTGTCACAAAGCAGCT
>JAOUQW010000014.1:11175832-11186651 GCA_028565825.1 Olivaichthys viedmensis
GTGTGAAAATCCCAGGAGATCAGCAGTTTTAGAAATACTCAAACCAGCTCGTCTGGCACCAACAATCATGCCACGGTTAAAATCACTGAGATCAAATTTTTCCCCCATTCTGATGGTTGATGTGAACATTACCTGAAGCTGCTGGTATCTGCATGATTTTATACATTGCACTGCTGCCACATGATTGGCTGATTAGATAATTGCATGAATGAGAAATACATGTTCCTAATAAAGTGAGTGTATATATACAGTATATACATGAGAAATATAGAATATAAGGATATGCAAGTTCATATTTCTGAAAAATAAAATGTTTTCCAATGGAGAGTTTACCTTCCTTTCCATTTTTCTCCTTTACTTTATTCATTTATTTATTTATTTATGTATTACCTCTGAACTCTTCATATAAATCATGTTGACAGATCTAGAATGCTAACCTTTAGAAAAAGCGTAGAGGGACTTTTTTTCGGTGACAATTGCCTTTAACACACATTTTTCAACACAAAGAGTGCTCTAACTAAAGGTTGTTCTGTGCAATTCAATTCTGAATTATTTGCCGATCATCGCAGTTAATTACACACAGATTAGACATACAATTAAGACTTCATGAGCACTAAAAATGGGGAATAAAACAGAGAAAATGGACAATTACTCTAAGGCAAAATTAATGCTTTTTTTTTCAGTCCATTAAACTGTCATCCTATAAATCGAGGTCAATAAGCTAAGCAGAGCGCACATGTGTGTTATAACTGATGTTACAAAACTAAGTTAGAATACTTTCACCAAGCATCAAAACTTTCTTTAAATATCTTAGAAACGAATGTGTGGACTGGTCTCAAGAAAACTATTAGGGAATTTGGGTTCATGTATTATGTTGTTGAAAAAAAAAAGAAAAGCAAACAGTTCAACGGCTTTAAAAAGTTGAAGTTTGTTCTCATCTTATGCTCTTCTCTCAAGCATACACTACCAGTCAAAAGTTTGTACACAGCTGCTCACAGAAGAGTTTTCTTCATTTTTACTATTTTCTACTATTTTAGTAGTGGTGTGAGGAAACTGTTGATTTTACCGTAAGCTTCTAATACTTGTTAGCTATATTAGGAAAATAACCCATCTCTGGAGGCCATGTTTTTGGCTTATCAAAGGCATTAGAGGTCCAGATTCGGTTTCAATTAGAATTTTTCCCTAAACTGATTATTTTAATAAGTGGCTAAAAAGTTGTGAACTGTTGACATTCTAACTCCATAAACACACAGTATCTCCTAGCTTATAGTAACATACACATATCAGCCATTGACCAATAATATGACAAGAGGAAGTCTGCCATTCAGTGTGAACCTCTGATTATATACACAATCAGGCAAATACTTATTTTAAGAACTCATACATTCAGGCTCTGATTTACTGAGATCCCAAATAAACGAGGACTTTCAGGTTGCAGTAAATCACACTGCGGGTGCAAAATGAATCGATTTGCATTGACTCCGCCCTGAATTTGACACCTTTAGGTAGAAACGACCCCAAATTACATATTAATTAATGCGCAAAAACGGACAACACGTGCAATTTTGCTCACGTGAAAGACGCAATCCTCCGTAAGGCCTGTTAGTAAATCAGCTTGCACAGGTGTTTTGCAGCTTTGCAGGTGTTATCAAGTTTGCACGTGTTTTTACACACACAAACCTTTAAGAAATCAGGGCCTTAGTCTTTACCCATGTGTCCTTGGAGTGTCATATCAACGCAGAACTACAGGTTGATAAATCTGAATGTGACTGTCACTTTTTTGGATTCACTGACATCTTTCAAGAGTGAGAGATGTAAACTTACGGTCGATCATGGTGACTGCGCTGTCCTGGACTGCCGCACCTCTCTTGTCTCCAGAGATCACCGTGACTGAGACGGTGTAGTTCCTGAAAGGCTCCAGCCTATCGAAGTGCTGAAAAAGGGCCTCGCCACTCAGTGTGTATTTGTACACGGGCTCTTTAGAGCCTTGCCTCCTGCATTCCACGAAATAGGCGCTGTAATCAGATGCTGGGGGCTTCCAGGAGCACGAGAGAGACATGGAGCTCAGGGGATGACAGCGGATGCTCTGAACTGGTCCTGGAGCTGAGGGGGGAAAAGATATGTGTTTTCTTGTGTTAGCAATCTGGAAGGGTTACTGTGGATGAGCAGAACTTCCAACAGCTAGTTCATTATTATTCAGTGTGGAAAGTAATTCATTACTGTACTTACGCAGATTTTTTAAATGATCTGTACTTGTGATACTTTGCATAAGTCTGAGAAAACAATTAAACTTTTTTACTAACTTAAAAAAGAAAAAGTCAAGCAAACATAATACGTTCAAAGTAACATGAACTCCATAGACTGAAATAGTAAAAATACCAAGGGATCCTCGTAAAAAGCAAACAGTTCAACGGCTTTAAAAAGTTGAAGTTTGTTCTCATTTTATGCTCTCCTCTCAAGCATACACTACCAGTCAAAAGTTTGGACACCTGCTCATAGAAGGGTTTTCAACGTGGAATATTGAAAATAGACTGAGTCACTTGTTGTTCTGCTTCTCCTAACACTCTAAATCATAAACTACTCATTTGGGGAAACAATTTAATTTTAAGTAAAAACTACATTTTGATTCAGAAATAAATGTAAACATGGGCATTAACTTCACTATTTACATTTGTCTTAGAAACAAATTTCAAGAATAAGCCTTCATCAAAATGTCTTTAAGACAATGAAAAATATATATGCAATCTCATGTGTCCAAACTTTTGACTGGTAGTGTATAATGTTCATCATTTCAGAAAAGAATGGTAAATTATCATCTACTATGTATGTGCCATGGCTGGAGCCTCATATTATTCAGACTTTTTCATCATGGCATTATGATAAAGGGTTTATAAAGTGCTCCATTTGAAGTTGCAGATAAACTGTAGCAGCTGTGTTTGACTTGGTGTGAGTCTCATATTGGGGAGAAAATGTAAGCCCATGTGTGTGGGGACTAATCAGAACAGGATGCGAGTCAGACACAGGTCACTGTTCGCGTGTGTGATGACCCATCAGGCATTCCCAAAAGACCGGCTGACTCATCAATGGGGAAAAACAGAGAAAAAAAAAACATCTCTGTGATACAACAGAGAAGTACGTGGGGAATTATATTATATATTATATATGTTAAACGAACAGCCTTGACTCATATACAATATGTAGCAACATTTTACTTACGGGTAATATTCATAAGGCTACGTGACACCTACATAAAGCCTTCATGACTGACATAGACGTTTACAAAGGCTTATTCCAACAGGCATCAGCCGTCATAAAGCTGACTTACGTTAGAACATCATGACAACTGACTTTTGTAGCTCAGTATACTTTTGATATGTCAGAGTCACCTTAATTCTTGCTGACTCATCAATGGGGAAAAACAGAAGAAAAAAAGGACAAAAGACACACATCATTACCCCATTGAGAAACTATTGCATATAATTCAGGTCTCTGGACTGGTAGATTGATTTTAAAAGCAGACATAAATAAAGACCTACAATGATTCTTTCATTGACAGCAGTTGAAGTGATGATGAGTTTGGCACTTTCATACAATGACATTAGAATAATACGATTTTTAATTACCAAACTACAGTAGATTCAGTCTATCACAATCTCATTGTTTCTGTGTAAAGTTAAAGCCATGTGACTGAAATTGTATTTCATGCTACATTATAGCACAATAAACAATATATAACAGTCATTAAAGACAAAATTTCATTTTTCAAATCTATGAAACAAGAACTGCTGTGTTCTATGACGTTATACTCACTGTTTAATTATTGATAGAACTATTTTTATACCATAGACTAGCCCTTTAAACACCCAGGACCTGTCGGCGGGTCCAGACGTACATTCATCACTCTCATAACTTCATAACCTTCCTATTAATTTCACTGTAGTTACTGAATAACTGAATAATAAGCCTGGACTTTAAAGGATTAAATAACAATTTACAACACACCGGTTTCAGAGACATTTGTTTGTGGATAGTAAAAGACATTTGGGATGTGACTCTTATTGATATGAATAATTGTGTAAAATAATCTCTCTCCATAAAAATTCCCCTTTATACGTGACACAAAAAATGATATTGTGGCCAACGCTAAAGAAATGCTAGTGCTGAGCGTTAAGCACGATCACATTTAACTAATGCAAACTGTGCCCCTATTAGTAACATATCCCTGTATTCGCATGTCCAGAGGCGGCGTGGTGAGAGATTGAACCGTGTGTGTGGAATAAGTTTGTGACCTTAATCTCTCCGTCTCATTTCGAGCGACCGAGAGGACACTCGGTCTTCAGCTCAGCCTTACTGATGGATATCAGATTTCTTTATTATCATATAGAGCTGCATCTTCTGCTCTCTCACAACAAGACAATGCGGCTATTTCCTCTCCGTTCGTACCGCTCCGGCTACAGCGAATCGGCTCCCGATCCTCGGCCTGCAGATAAGCTCGGCTGAGAGGTCTGTTATTGGCCGATTTGCCGATTATGAGTTGGCGATAGCGATAGCGTGGTGTGTAGACTCAGTGTTGATGTCTTTATTTTTAATCTTTATTTTATTTTTTAGAGCATTTTTTTAGTGCATGTTTTTAAAAAAATTGCCTAGTTTTAAAGCACGCCGACTGTCCGACTGGCAAGAACAGGAACACAGGCGTGTTTAATGTGCCAACGTTTTTTGTTCTTTTCCCATTTCATTTCCTGTTTTCATCAGAGCCCGCTTGCTGTGTTTTTTTTTTTTTTTTTTTCGTCTTCACATAACGTTCAACTTTGAAGACCCCGGAGGATTATCCCTCCTCAGCCATCGCCTCATCTCTTACCCCTTGCCACCTTCCCTACTTCTCGTTCTTAATCTCCCTCTCCCTCCTTTCATCCTCCGCCTCTCTGATTTTTGCCTTCTTGATTCCGTCGTTTCTTTTCTTTTCTTTTTTTTTCAAGATGAAAGTCTCCCCACGACTCCTTTCTTTGCAATGAATGAGTCCAAATGAAGAGGGGCTTGGCAGACCCCCTCACCCCTCTCTCCAAACACACACTAACACACTTCGCTCCAGGGAGTGGGGCCAGATCCGGGGCCATGCCTGCTGGATCCGGGTGGGGTGGGGGGGCTGAGCGATTTGAGTGTATCTCGGGGGTGTCAAAAAAGGCCTGCGGCATTGTGTAGTGTTTTTTCCCCTTTATTATTAAACGATAATCCGGACAGCTGTTCTGGAGAGACGCCTGTGCCCCCTCAATGCAGCACCTCGCAGCGGCAGCCGGCCTTTGTAGCTGTGGCCCGTCATTACATACACACTCGCACAGGCGCATATGTGCGTCAACACACTGGTGTCACTTTCAAGCTCACGGTGACGCACAGCATGGCATCGCTACCCTGCAATTCAGGGTCGCACAATTACAGCGTCTGCATTTGACTGTCTGAGTGCGGGTTCATGTGTAATATATGATTCCTCGTATATTAATCACGTCTTTATGTGTCATAATAATTAATGACTCAGGCTGGAGCTGCAGCTGTACCCCCTTGTTCTACAGGCTTACTGTCTTTAGCATTAATATATGAACTCACACACACACATTGTGGAGATGTGATGAGCTCTCCCTCTCTCTCTCTCTACCTGCAGCTGGCTTTTGATTGAGCTGTGTCTCACTGGGGGACATCTCAAGGCGAGACACGTGCGTCCCGCGCGCTAATTAGCCCCCTTCAACAGCCTGCCAACTTTAGTTTCCCACCTTTTGAGTGTCCCGGACACAAAGAGGACTCATTGTGTCGAGGGGAGCCACTCTTACTCCCCTCTGGGCCTGCCTCGCCTATACAGGGGGGCGCACCATCACGAGCCTTAGATGTGAAATGGATTTAATGATGGGTTTAATTCCAGATCGGAGGAATCATCGGAGTCTAGGAGCTAAGACTGACGGCACTGACTCGCGCGCACACACACACCCACACCCACACACACACACACACACACACACACACACACACACACAAATTTATTCATATACAAACACAGATAGATAAATTCAAACTGAAAGACAGAGAAGACCAATAAACAGACAGACAGGCAAATGGACAGATAGATGGATATATAGATAGAAAGATGGATAGATGGTTGGATAGATAGATAGATAGATAGATAGATAGTCACAGGCAAACAGATAGACAGATGAACAAATAGACAGACAGACAGACAGACAGAGATATATACATAGATACTGCAGATGGATGGACAGATGGATGGATAGAAAGACAGATGGACAAATCGACAGACAGACAGACAGGCAGGCAGGTAGGTAGGTAGGTAGATAGATAGATATATAGATAGAATACCGTCACAGACAAACAGATAGACAGTTAAAGGCAGTTAAAGTGAAGGTAAAAAGCCAGAGAAGACAGAAGGAGAATAAAAGGCCGTGCAGCAGACAGAGACAGTGAGAGACAGCGAGAGACAGCGAGGGGGACTGGAGGTGGTGGTTATTGTTTAGGCGTTACTTTGATCTGTGTGATGTGAGCGAGCAGAGACACTAAGCTGAGGTGCGTCTCTGTAGCGCAGTAGTTTACATGCCGAGTTAATAAGGTCTTTAAATAGAAGGAGCGGGGACGAGGTTCTGGCTTCCTTCAGCTCTTTTCTGCTGCACAAATTGCACTGCAGCTGTGCTTAGGAAAATATCAAAGCAGCCCACAGTCTAAGCGAGCCTCTCGTTACTGACGCTCCCTTTTACCTGTCTGCAGTCAAATCAGAGAGCAGCAATGTGTGTGATTCTGTATGTTTTTAGCATTTACTGTAGGTTTTGCACACAGTTCTGTAGGAACACACCTGAGTGGCGAGAGAGAGCATGTCTCTGTGATTGTGTGTGTGTCTGATTTCTCACTCACGTCTCAGATTAAAAGCTAACGTAACCATAACAGCCTCCACCGGGACAGCAGCTGATTTTAAAATCCAACATGGCCCTCTGATGGAGCCGCCCCTTCCGAGTGAAACAGGACATGGGACTTTGGTCTAACCATAAGGATTTCATAGGATTGTAAATAACGACATAATATTATTGGCTAATATTATTTTTTTGATTTATTTTAAAGGCATTGCATTTTGATAGAAAATGACAGAAAAACAAGGATCTTCTCTTTGATATTGATGAATTGTGTACATTATGACCTTCAACATAAACTAACAAGGTAAAAAAGATCAGAGAGATGTTTAACTCAAAATCCATTTTACTTATCCCCCACAAGTTAACTCTTGCTGCTAATAGATGAGTTGAAAGCCACACTGTGTGTGTGTGTGTGTGCGTGTGTGTGCGTGTGTGTGCGCGTGTGTGTGTAATGTGTGTGTGTTGTATAGACTCACTCGGACCCTACAAAGTGTGAGACAGTCCTGGAGCTGTCCGAGACAGACAGGGGGTTTCTCCTTCTTGCTATTTTTCTCTACCTGCCTGTCTATCTGTCTTTTTATCTGTCTGCCTGTCTGTATCTTTGTCTCGCTGTTTCTCTTTCTCTCTCTCTCACTCTCCTTCTGATCTCTGTGGTAATGAATGCTTCCTGGCAGGAAGGCTACAATGATTAAGAACTGTTTACCGCTGGGAGATGGACATTGCCCTTTTTACTTGTTTTTCTTTCTCCTCTCCTGTTTGCTGGGTCTCAAAGACCGAGATTGTGAAAGCGAGGGAGGTGGGGGGATTGCGTCATTCATACCTGTCTGTGTATAAAGTATAAAGAGTTTGCGCTTAAAAAAAAGATGACATTTTTGTCACACATCTTGCACGAGACGTTTAAGGTAGAAGTTAGATGTATGTCAGGTAACAATTTTGACGCTCAGAGCTGCATTTCCGAGTGTCAATTTGGTGACACAAGATTCGGTTTAGGGTTGGTGAAGGCACACACTCCTTGTCTGTTTGAAAAGGTTGACTGTGTTTGCTCAGCTGTCTTCTGAAGACGCTTTGCGGTATGTACGGGCGTGTGAGGCAGATAGCCTTTGTTTAATGAGCATCAATCTTTCTGATTACTCGGTATCGGGCCAGCACAGCCAAGCCGTGTCACCACAGCCGTCTGCGTCTGCGTCCCCGTCCCGTATATACAAATACTAATGAGGCCATTGGTCATTGTAGATGATGACAACATGCTGTTGTCGTAAAACCTGGATGTATGTCCTCATGTCCTTACCATAAAACAGGCGTCACATTCAATAAATATTCATGACACTCGACAGCTGTGCTATACTCGACCAAAGAGCTGCTGATGATTGAGGTTGCGTTGACGCTATGAGTACAGATTTTGTTGTACTTTTTAAATGGTTAACTCCTCTTGGATGGCTTTGTTAATACAGTTGAACATATTTGTTAATACAGAGCTAAATTCACATATTTCTCCATTGAAATCAGTATGGAAAACTGATCTCAACAATAATTATGTCACTATAACCTGTGTGATAAGCTGATGAACAAAATCATTTTGATTGTTATGGTGTATTTTGACAGGTTTGGCCGCTGTTAAGTAAATCTCTAAGAATATGACAATGTGAATCGAGACTCAGATACTGAAATCCCACTCGTGTTGACCTGTGACAAATGCGAGCTAGTTTACTAGCAGGTACCTAGCCGGCTAACTAAGTTAGCTCATGTTAGTGATATTTTGTTATGTTCAAAAGAAGTTGTGTGTTTACCCTATTCACGAGACGATTCCATATGAACAGCTCACTCTTGTGGTATTCACCACTTCGGAAGTCGACTATTTGTGTGACAATGTCGACGTTTCTTAACATGGCAGAGTCCATGGGAGTTCGGTTAGCGTCGATGCTAAGTGTAATTTACCAGCACATCTGAGGAAAATATTGATTTTCCCCAATGGTTTTGTCTCGTTTTTACTGTCATCCCGCCTTTACATTGTCCGGATAAAAAACTTCACTTCTACGTGTTAGCTAACACAATCGTTAACCTCAGTCATAAGCTAGTTTATGCTCAGCGTCCATATTTGCCAGTTGCCTAGCACCAGTGTTCTCACGACTTTACCCACTTGAACAGTGAGCTTTTTGTGCGTCCGCCTTCCGATATCGAAAGCATGGATTCACAACTTAAATCGGAACGCACCACGAGGTTATTTGGGACGACGGGAGGACGTGGGGGCGTTTTTTTCCCAATTTGCATATTCATGTATATTCATCAATCCTGGCTCTTTTTTAATGAGGGTGTAGAGATGTTTCTAGATTATTTTTTAATGAGTTAAAATGAAATGTTTAAGGCTACTTTAAAGGAAGCTTTGTCTCCAGTTACCTTTACCATAGATTTTGTTTTTGTCTACTCATTCGGGCCAAATGGCTTTAATGTGGGAGGTTTCTGTGCTGTCTTTCGCAAATAGTTTTGAAACATCCCGGTTGAGCAATAAACTTTGTGTGTGTGTGTGTGTGTGTGTGTGTGTTTAATGAACGTCTGTGGTGTCGCTGACAGTCTGTTTGACCCACTGTTGTCCCTAAGTTTAAAGCCATTATATCAGGCCACTTACTGGCATTCCCATGTGTATATTTGCACTCCTCCTCTCGACATGCGCACACACACACACTCTCTCTCTACACACACTGCTTTCTGGAAGTGCAGGTCAGTGACCATATGGCATTGTTGGTTCAATATTCCAGCAGCTGGCTATGATCTTCCAGCCCGAGTGCAGCACTTTATAGATATGACCCCATGTGAGTGGGTACATGCACTTAAGCCTAGTGATAATGTTTATTACCACACACACAAACACGTGGACACACACACACACACACTTCTCAACCTCGCCTTCACCCCTCAGTGCTGCAGCATAATTTGTTTTATTTGGAAAGTTTTGATTTGTAATTCCAGCTTGTGCATATTAATAAAGGAAAGGCAACAAGCACTCCTGCTTCTGTTTACTCCGCTGGGGGAACAGAGAAGGAACGATGGAGGAACAGTGTTTCAGTGCATACTGATTCAGGGGCTCCATAGGAACCAAAAATGTTTCCTCTAAACAGACATTTTAATCATTGTGATGAGAACTTTGTCAGATATTATAAAAAGTGTTTGACTTAAAAATCCCTGCTGCCACCTTTAATGCAAAAATGAAAAAAACATTTTTTTTCAAAAATTCAATAGTTTGCTTGTTGAGTACCAAAGACGTCAAGTTGGTCATAAACGGTCACGGTCATAGGCTTAATATTGAAAAGAGATAACTCAAACACGCTAATGTTTCAGAAAACAGGTCTTTAATGAACACGTGACAGTGGGGCAGTCAACAGACAGCATATTTATCTTTATTCCAGTTCCCCATGTTGGAGTATAAAATATCGGATCATGACAAAACACTTTGCTCTTTGCCTTTCAATCATAACATGTGATAGATTATGATTTTAAATATAATTCTCAGCATATAGAAAGTGGGAGTGTGTGATTTAATTGATGAAGAAGTTACACCACATGCAAGTGAAAATAGACACGGAGTGTAAAACATTAGCAGTAGCTAATAGATTCAACAGATAACCATTTCTAACATTTAGTATGTCTCCCTGACACAGGCTGACATGAAAACCACACCCACACCGCTTCATGGTGTTACAAGCTACTTACCAATGCTGTACAAATATGATGAGAATGTTATTACATTATGCCCCTGTGCAGGGCCCCCAATGGGGGCGTGGCTGTCCTGCCTTCACATCTGTCTCTCTCTCTCTCTCACTCTACACTCACCGAGCACTTTATTAAGAACCTGTACACCTTCTCATTCATGCAATTATCTAATCAGCCAATTGTGTGGCAGCAGCGCAATGTATAAAATCATG
>JAOUQW010000014.1:11226094-11257774 GCA_028565825.1 Olivaichthys viedmensis
ATGTTGACATGATTGCATCACGCAATTCCTGCAGATTTTTCAGGTGCACTTTCAAGCTGTGAATCTCCCGTTCTACCCAAAGGTGTTCTACTGGATTCAGATCCGGTGACTGAGAAGGCCACTGAAGAACACTGAACTCTGATAATTGCTTAGATAATTGCATGAATGAGAAGGTGTACAGGTGTTCCTAATAAAGTGTTCGCTGAGTGTATATATATAAAGTTGAAAGATTTGATCTGTTTTGACCTTATTAAGGGGTCAAAATTTTATGGCTCAATATCTTAAAATCACAGAATTGTCAGCTATAACCTTATAATTGCAAGGTCTCGTATTGTAAAAGCAGCCTAATTTACAAACAAAAGCAATAAAAGAATTTTCAATGACTCGTCTTGAACTTTTTATCTGGTGGAGCAGCCAGTTTTGGGGCAGGCTTGTCGCTAACATTAGGACTACTGCTACTACCACTTGCTTCGTCTTTGGCCGTCTTTTCTGCAGAAATAGGGCGAATCGTGGGTCTACATTGGTTTAATTAGCCACTTCTCTATCATGGGTTTTTGATGGAAAGTTACTTTTAGCTACTCAGGTAGCACTGCTATTGACTAATTCTACTAGCATCTGTTTTTCTAAAAAATACCTAAATGCCCATGCGCACATAACTTGCAAATCATATAATGCTCTTGACTCCACCCCATTTCTTGCAACGTGTTTTTGGTATCGTGGTCTTTCCAGTCGCCTCAGTTTGAAAGTGTCAGTCACTTCCTGGAGGTGGGAGAAGATTTTCGATGTGAAGAAGGCTGCAAGTCCAGCGCTGAGATATAAAAGGGAATTCCCATTAGTGCTTGCTTTGGCACTTACTTTTCCATCACTTAAGAAGAGCAGGTCACCTTCCTTTTTTTCCCCCTTGCACATTATCATTCAGCGTGACCGACTCCTGCCCTCCTTGGGAGCATTATAGCCTAGCGCTATCATATCATTGCTATATTCTCAGGAGTGAATTACTGATTAATCTGTCAGGCCATTTATAAAAAAGGACATAAATCATTTATTGATCTCTCTCACTCTCTCTCTCTCCATCTCCATACATACGCTCTCTCGTTTCCTTGAGATGAATATTCAGTATTTGGTGAATATTCAGCCTGAGCTGATGCATTCAGTGAATGTCAACACTACAGTGAGCTAAAGGACCACTCAGGAGCGCGAGGTGTCCTCCCCGAAAACCTGTCATTAAAAGGCTATGAGAAGTACATCTCCTGAGTCGTTTGCAATTCAGCGAAGATGCCGCTTCCCTTTAAATATACGATTATCGTTTCTTAAGCCGGATCACCAAGAGAACAAAGACAAAGTAAAAAAATAAAATAACCCGCCTTTGGGAAGGTTGAGCATTTTCAGGCATGCACTGTTGAACACTGTTTCCATGAAAATACGATAAATATAAAAAAAATAGACATATTTTGAGGTATGAAAAAGTTAATTGATATGTGGGTGGGTGTTTATCTTGTGTCTAACCGTACACCTTTAGCTCTGTATCCTTCACGTTTCGCAATAGCTTTCAATAAAACAGCCGCTCCAACACGGAAGGCTTTGAAGTGCCACTTTTAGCACAGACTGCACGCAATTTTCTCTCGCATGGCTAACATAGGTCTCCACCACTGTAGATGTGTTTCACGGGCAATTATAGTGACCGGGAGCTGACCCTGAATCGTATACCGAGCCTTATCAGAGGGCTGGTGATTGGTTCTCTCAGCAGTACACCTGAGGAGGAAAAAATAAATCATATTCCTGAGTTAACAGATAATTATGTTTAGATGTAATCAAATAGCTTGTTCAAAAGCTAAATTCTTTACCAAGGTGGCTCAGGTGAGATGAAAGAGTCTAATTTGTTTGAGGAAGACAGTAACATGCTAATACTAATTCTATTGAGGTTAAATTCTGGAAATAGACCACGACACTGTTTTATGAGTGTCATAAATGTAAAGTCTGGCTACCAGGAGGTGTACCTTTGAATAATTAAAACATTTTCATGAAGTGGGAAATAACTGGGAAATATTCAGCAGCTGGTGTTGAGCATAAACTAGCTAATAACTCAGGCTAACGATTTAGCTAGCTATGACATAGTCAGTAAGTTGGTCATAGGGATGTAAAGGCAGAATGACAGTGGAAATGAGACAAAATTGTCTGGAATATCAACATTTTCCTCAGAAGTTGGTAAATTACTAAAACAAGACCGTACTTCCATGGGTTCCGCCATATTGAAAAGCATCAACTTCTGAAGTTGTGAATACCACAAGATTGAACCGTTTATATGAGGTCAAATATCAAGATCAAACTCTCACACACTCTCATACCTAAATGAGAGTATGGTAGTGTGATTGTGAGGTTTGATAGTGTGAGAGTTTGATAGTGTGTTAGTGTGTGTGAGAGTTTGATAGTGTGTGTGTGAGATGTCAAGTTTGAATTACGGCCTAAAGGGCCTCTCATAGTTACACCTTTAAAAAAAGCTTAATATCAGTCATAAGGGGTGACAATTTCCCTTATAACAGAGTAGTAAAGATGAGATTCAGTGGCATTGGATGCCATTGAATATTTGCATCTAATACTTAATAAACTATAGTTGCAAAGATAATAAAAAGTAAAGCTGTGATGGATGTCATTTTTTCTAACCTTTCGCTTTTCTGAAGCCCTTGACTCAATTCAAATGGAGTTTGACTTCTCTAGACCCACTCCCAGCTTGGATAAGAACAACACATTCCTCTGTCCACTATCCTCCAAAGCTCACGAAATCTGTTGGTGTGTAATTGGCTGTTACTAATCAGTACTTTCCTGCAGCCGGAGGCCCTCTTAATCTGCATGTAAAACTATGCATACATTGGCAGCCCTGGCCACTATATTACCTACTATATTGTTTGTTTACCTTTGAGAGACGGCCAGTTTTCCCCTTACGGTAGTGGAATCGGAAACCCAGTCGAGTCATGAATATGCAGGAACACCTGCCGGTGAGCGACAGTCTTCTGGTTCAACACTACAGTGCGGAGACGGACTTTAGAGTTTGGTAGCCGAGAGGAAACAACAGAAAAACACACACATTGAGTAAAGAAAGAATGAAAAAGTGAGCACAAGTGAGAGATGGGCGGATTAGGATTTAGGATGCCAAACATCACAGGCCATTCCAAGTCAAGAGGAAATTTATGGGACAGGTTGGTGTGTGTGTCCATTTGTCCACTGTTTTTGTGTTATTACGCATTACAAAGGTGCTTTTCTGTTCAATTTCCTTCCGTTTAAGAAAAAGTCGGTTTGATCATGCACATGTAAGAGGCAGGTGATGCAATGGAGGGGAAACATTGGGAATGGGGAACATAGGTACTTCCTGTCATCATCAGGGTGGTCTGCTGGGGTGTCTCACCCTTTGGACAATCGAGGAACCCTTAAGGGTTCTAGATTGAACTTTTTAAAATGTAAAAAAGTGTACTTGCCACAAAGGCTACCAAAGTCACAATAGTTAAGACCATGGTTCTCGAAGAGGGATCCCCAGAGATATCAACTAGCCACTATCAAAAGGTTCTTCGGTTTGCCCTCCTACAACAGAGGGTTTCCCTTTCAGAAAGGGTTCCAAGTTGAACCCTTAATGGAAGCTAAGAGCCTTTAACTATCAAAAGAACCCATGAGGAACCTTTTTGTAATTATGAATTAATTATCATAGTTGTAAGTCTAATTGACTGGCCACTTGATTTAAATGGGTTTAATCCAAACCTCAGTAACTTAAAAACTAATAGCCTTTATATAATGTGAACTTGAATAGAACTGAAATTTGAATAAAACTAGAAAAAGTGATGTTACTATGATGCGAAATGTTTTGAATCTACATTTTAGCACAGTAACTGGATTGGGATCTGTGGGTGGAACATTTAGGAATAAAAAAGCTCTAATGGCTCCAATAAATCAATATGATGCAACACGTTTGTGCCTAATATTTGAATAGTAAATGCGATTATAAGGTGTATATTCTGTGTTTACACCTTAAATAGTACATGGTTGCAAAAGGTTTGAGCATCCCTGAATTAGGAGAACTGGTTTGGTACACAGAGCTAAAAAGAGAGAGAGAAAAAACCCAGGGCAACAACCCTCCACTGACTCCATTTGAAAACAGAGAGAACATAAGGAAGGAGGTGAAAGGAGGAGGGAGTGTGTTTTCTGCGCGCCTTGCTGCCAGCTCTGTCTTTCTTTAGCTTGTGAGGCTATTTCTCTCCGAAAGCTCAAAAGCTGACGAGAGTACAAAGCTGTTTTGTAAAGGGTTCACAAAACATTAAGGCTACATTAGAGGGGAAAAACAACATTTAAAAGTGGCCATTTAGAGGTCTTTGGAGGTCTTTGGTTCTATCAGCACATTGCACACTCTGCCTCTACAGAGCTACACAAGACCATTACAGTTATTAAGGAGAAACCAGGTTGATTTGTGTTTATTGACAAGCCTGCCACAGGTCACACTGAGTTCATCTTCTGAAGTCAGCATACATTACCGGCTTAGTCATGGACATCATCGCAATGCAATGGCATTGTCTTAAAAGGGACCACAGAGCTGTGTGTGTGTGTGTGTGGAGTGTGTGTATAAATGAATCATTGTAAATTATCCGCTAAATTAT
Organism: Olivaichthys viedmensis; assembly: GCA_028565825.1. NCBI lineage: Eukaryota > Metazoa > Chordata > Actinopteri > Siluriformes > Diplomystidae > Olivaichthys > Olivaichthys viedmensis. The sequence continues at coordinate 11,230,732 of JAOUQW010000014.1, forward strand.
CAATGCAGCACAATGGCGCCTGCGGAGCTGCTCTCCTGCCAAGGCCACAGGTTGCATTTTGTGCCTACCGCGTTTTGTGTGCTGTGATTTCTGGCTAGCGGGAGAGCACAGGGGCTGGACATGCAGGAACGAACACACACACTTATACACACACACACACACACTTACACACACATATGGATATGGAGAGGCAAAAACGGCTGAGGTTTGCCCTCGTCTATTTGGCTTCTGATGAGGCAGATTAATGGGAAGCGCTGATGACAAACTCCTTGAGACATGGCACTCCATTTCCTTGTTCCTCTCATCATTCCCTCTCTCTCTTCTTGTCTCTCATTCTGCAAGCCAGAGACCAAAACCACGACAGGAAATCACACTCTTGGTCCAAATGCGTTTAAAAAATGATGTTTACCCCTTTTTTGTCTCCCAAGAGGCGAAGAAATCAGTGATGTCATCAGGGCTTGAAGCTCACCAGCCATTGTGGCTAGTTGTTTTTCCAAGTTTGGTAGACAGTTAGCAAATGAATTAGCGTCCTCAAGTGGGGCAGTGGTGGCTCAGTGGTTAGGGCACTGGGTTACTGATCAGAAGGTCGTGGGCCCTTAACCCTTCCTGCTCCAGGGGTGCTGTATCATCTCTGACCCTGCACTCTGACCCCAGCTCACCAACATGCTGGGATATGTAAAGAATCAATTTCACTGTACTTGTATATGTATCTGTGACAATAAAGGTGACATTATTATTATTATATCAAGATTTTGTTGGAGGCTGATTTGCATACCCCCCTTTCTTCCACCTTTTTCCCCTCTTTCTTTCTTTCTTTCTTTCTTTCTTTCTTTCTTTCTTCTTATATATTTTCTACCTCCCTATATATTTTCTACTTCTTTCTTTCTTTCTTTCTTTCCTTCTCTTATTTTTTTATCACACCAATGCCAAGATTTATTAACACACCCACATAAAAATGATCTGGAACCTCTGAGATCGACCAGAGCCGAGTTTCCCAAAAGATCATTGTTAAATGGTAGAGCGAGCATCACATTGAATACTCTCTCTCTCTCTCTACCAGTTTTAACTTTACAAGGCTTTTGGGAAACTGGGCCCTGAACGCTTACAGAACACAACAAAAAATGTGGTTTGTTAGAGGCTCATTTGCATATTGCAAGCTTCTGCGATACCAGTATTACACAGAGGCCAATATTGCGATAACGTCTAACACACAATATATCGTGCAGCCCTAATGGGAAGCATTCGGTCCTGAGGAAATGCACTGCGGCTGCTGCTGCGGCCCTTCTCTCTTTCTTCACTTATTCAGAGACAGAGTGAGGCTTTGAGCAGAGCTGACTTTCACTCTGCCTGTGTTTTTTTTCTCTCCCCTCCTCTCCTTTTTTCATCTATTGTGTTCATTTCCTCTCCTGTTGTGCATTCGACCACTGTGAATCTCTCTCTCTCTCTCTCTCTCTCTCTCTCTCTCTCTCTCTCTCTCTCTCTCGGCCTCTCCCTTTAGCCCGCTCTCTGGTTCTGTGCTTTTGTTTGGCTGACTGCAGCCAGGAGGAGTCATTTGGGATCGGTGTATTTGCCTGAAGAGACAAATAGAGTTTAGTGGAAGAACGAGAAAGAGAGCGGGAAGGAGGTAGGGAGGTCAGAGAGAAACTTGAAAGCTAAGATTAATTGAGGAGGGCCTGTGCTGCGTGTTAGATATGAAGAAGACTTGCTGAATCTGGGATCTCTCTCTCTCTCTCTCTCTTACTCTTTCTCTCTCGCTCTCATTCCCCCTTATGTCCTTGCTCCCTTTTTTTCCTGATTAGTCCATATTTCTACTCGTGAAATCTCTCTTATCTACGTCCCTGCAATGTGCACACATGCCATTGTTTTTTTTGTTTTTCTTTGCTTGCAGTGGTGAATCGAACGGGGTGGTGGATAGGAGCCAATTTTGTGCTTGTGAGAAGTCTTGTGTCAGCATATCAATGTGTGTGTGTGTGTGTGTGTGTGTGTCGACGTGAATCTAATGTTATTTGACTTCAGCTTTGCGCAAGCGTTCACAGCGTCATGACCCTTATCGTTATCTTTCCTTCCATAACCTTTTAATGGCATCCCACAACATTGCTTAAGGGCACGTGTGTTTGCATCCTTCTTGGAATTTCTTCATCCTTCATATTTATATATGATTTCTCTCTGCTTTTTCTGAGGGGTCATATTCTGCTCGGAGAAAGTTGATTAAACCCCTTTTCATCATCTTTATATGTCACTGAGCCCAATCATTATTCCACCAAACTGGCTCTAATGTTTGTTGTTTTTTTTTTGCTGTAATGGTTTAGCCTAATGGACCTTGCTAATGAATGAATCATACATTTCATTTGAAAACCCATTGCGCAAAGCTTTTTGCTCTTTTTATTAAGGTCTTTAGAAAGTCAGACACATACACACGCGTGTGTGTGTGTGTGTGTGTGTGTGTGAGTGTGTGTGTGTGTGCACGTGCAGTCCTTTTGATTTTTTCATTAGTCTTAATTCGTTTGCTTGTTGTTGACGGATGTGTTGATGTGCTCTAATTCGGTAGGGAAGAGAAAAATGGCCATGCTGATTGCAAATGAAAGGTGTTGGAGTCACTCTTTAATGAACCTCTGCTCTCTCTCTGTTCCTCTACGGAAACAAATTCATAAAGTAATGTCCTCCATCGTCAAATTTACGATGTGTCCCACCATTGGAAAAGCACTCATTAACGATCAGTTATTGCATTTATTCTACTTTAGATTAATGCCTTGTGGTACTAACGGTTAATTCATCGAATGCAAATCATCAGGCAGTGCAAATTAGTCATATACTTAATGAACAGTAATTAATTGTGTACTTTTTTTATTGGCACAGAGAATATAATGCTTCTCATATAGAGCTAATTACAAATGTCCAAACCGGTGATTTTACCTACTGCCTCTAATCGTCGTTTAAATATCACCAACTTTTTACATTGCTGTTAGTCAGAGTGAAGAAAATGCTGATATCCTGTCTTTCCCCACTTACAGCAGACCAATATGGAGATTTTCTCTTCTTTCTTTCTTTCCTTTTCTTTCACTTATTCATTCCCTTCTGTCTAGCTGTTTTCTTTCTTTGTCTTTCTTTCAATTTCTTTAACTTATTCCTTCCCTTCTGTCTAGCTGTTTTCCTTTTCTCTTCATTCTTTCTCTATTTATTTATCTCATTCTTTCTTTCTTTCTGTTTGCTTCTATTCTTTCTAGCTCTCTTTCTACATTTCTTACTTTCTCTTCTCCCTTTCTTTTTTCTCTTTCTTTCTTTTGCCCCTTTCACTCCTCCACGCTCTCTCTGCTTCCTTTCTTTCTAGCGTTCTTCTTTCTGTCTTTCTTTCTTTCTTTCTCTCTGCTTTCTTTCTTTCTTTCTTTCTCTTTCTTTCTTTCTTTCTAGCTCTCATCTTCCTACATTTCTTTCTTTCTCTCTCCTCTTCCTTTTCTTCTTTCTACCTCTCCCTTCTTTCTGTCCCTTCGTCCATCTCTTTTTTATATTCCATTCTTTCTTTCTTTCTTTCTTTCTTTCTTACAAGCACTTTCAGGAAATGTACATCTTGTTTACTTTACAATTTTTTTACTGCCTCCATATTTAGTACTGAAGTACACCGCAGTTCTATGGATTCTAATATACATCAGTAGCTACACTCATTGGCCATTTTATCAGGTAGACATGACTGTAGCCCATCTGTTGCTATGCACAATGTATTGGCCCCCCTCTACCCTGTTCATTAATGGAAAGGGACCACCACAGGACCACTGCTGAGCAGATATTATTTGGGCGGTGGATCATTTCTCAGCACAGCAGTGACACTGACATGGCAGTGTGTGTGGTGATGGTACGAGTGTATCAGGTGCGGCAGTCCGCAGTTTTTAAAGCCCTGGAGTTCATACCAAGCTCTGATTTACTGCATAAGATCATATCTGATGTGGCTGACAGTGGTTGTGGTCTCTGCTTTTGCTTTCAGTTCATCGTGGCTCGTGATTATAAACTCGACTTCTCCACAGGCTCAAATTTTAAAAAACCTGACAGTGTCTTTTATTCATAACCAAGAGTGACATTTTTATAATTACCACTCAGCGTCACGATTTAGTCATGTGACGCTTAAGAGGCCTTTGCCCAAGGACTCTTAGTATTCAGTGGAGATTCGGTGGTATTGTTTTCGGAGAGATGGAGAGATGGAAAGAGAAAAAGTCAGAGAGAGAGAGAGAAAGAGGTTGAGAAATGCTTGACACCCTGCGCTCTTACATCCCTCGAGGTGCCTGACTGCAGGTACAGACTTAGCTTCAGTTTCCCTACTTCTCCCTTTCTCTCTCTATCTCTAACTCTCTTTCTCTCTCTCTCTCTCTCTCTCTCTCTTACACAAACACATAGTCCACCTCACGGGCCTCTGTTGCCATGGTAACCGGCGGAGGGCGAGCCGCAGTGATGGAGAGAAGAGGAGTCGGAGGGATCCATTCAGCCTTTGGAATGTGGTCTCATATCATACAGCACTCTCACCATCTCTCTCTCTCTCTCTTTCTCTCTCTCTCTCTCTCTCTCTCTCTCTCTTTCTCTCTCTCTCTCTGTTTCTCAGTCTCTCTCTATGTCTCTCGTCCTCCCTCTGTCCTCCCAGTTTAAACTGATCTATGATTCTGACAGTCAGCTTCTACTCAAACACTGTTAACAGGTGCTTGTCTTCCTTTCTATGGCAATGTGTTATCTGCGCATGTGTGTGTTTGTGCTACAAGTCAGTGTTTGACTAAAATTATGAGAGTGCCTTGGGGAAAGGCTGATTAAAACAGCCAAACCAAGAGATCTTGATAAGTGGTCTCCCATTAGAAAGCATTTTAGTCACTGTTATGAAAGATATTACATTTCAGTGTGTACATTCTTCTCTCTCTCTCTCTGTCTTTTTTCTCTCTCTTGCTCTCTATCCCCTCTTTCTTCGCTATCAGAATCGAGGGGTTTATTAAAAACCTAGCCCTGACAGCTAGGTAAAAACAAAACTGCTCTCCAAAAGAGAAATGAAACATGCAATAAGGAGAAGAGAAAAAGGGAGAAAGTGAGTGAGTGAGTGAGAATAATTCAGCTCTTGTATGTTGATCCGACACTGATGTGTTGGCACATACTGTAGCCGTAATTCTGCCTCTTTTTTAAAATATATAATTTTATTCGCATAAAGAATGGGCTAATAATATAATAATTACTCTGCCAGCCATGTGTGGATTACCCTACAGGATTAGAGCCAGTTTTAGCAGGAAAAACGCAGAACAGAGCTTGTTTACAGCGCCAATTAAAAAGGGTGTTAAGTGTTTTTTAATCTGTTAGTATGGTTCCAAGTTCAGATTTTTAGTCATTTATCAGAAAATATAATGCAATCGAAGTCAAATATGTATAGGATATGCAGTCACATATGCAATTCGGGGCACTGTGTATCATGGACATTTTCACAGATTGAATTTATGTTGTGAGACACAAAATTCATGTTGTTTAAATAATTTAGTGCCTCACAACATGAATTCAATCTGTGCATGAAAAGGTTACACGGCCCAAAAAAAAGAATAGTTCTAGAACACTAAAGAAGGGTTCATCAATTTGCCCCTCTGGGAAAACCCTTAAAGGTTTCACCAAACCCTTAAGGGTTCACCCTAAAACAAAGAGCTTCCCTTTCAGAGGATTTTAAGGAGCTAAGAATCCTTTAACTATCCTTTAAAGGTTCCACAGTGCCCCATATTGCATATGTGACTGCATATCCCATATATATTCAACTTTGAGACATTCGATTAATTCAATTCAATTCAATTTTATTTGTATAGTGCTTTTAACAATGGACACTGTCACAAAGCAGCTTTACAGAAGTACAGATGTAGACATGAAATGTTGAAATGTTATGAGTCACCAAAATTAATTTTGTCTCAAAAAATGTAATAATTCCTTTTGATTGTTGTGCACAAAAGATCGTGCGGTCATCACATTTTAATTGACAAAATGTAATGTTTGTTTTTTCTTTCTGTAGACAAATTGCTGCAAGGCGTTTGGTTATTTGATTTTGTCATAAAAGTAATGCATTTTGTGGCACAGGATTCAGTGGCCATGTTACATATGGCGCTCCATATTGCAAATGAAATGTATCGTAATAATCTTTATATTCTTAAACGCAAATATATTATAATCTATGGGGTTCTGGTAAAAAAAATTAAAATCATGTAATGGACCCACAAGATATAAAACGTGTCGTTATTACACTGTTAGTTGCAACAAGTCCTCCGTGAACATCTCTGTTACATTTCCTGAGTGATGTTTCTTTACTTGACGTGGTTGAAACGCTCTCCCTCACGCCTGGCCTGGCATGATATAACCCAGCGTGTTTACTGTGTGGCCAGTAATTAACTCTCGGAATAAAAGGGATCATTTCAGCGTGATTAGAAGCCTGTGTAATCAATTTATTTCTGCAGCCGTTTTTTTTTTTGTGGCACCGAAGCGACCAAACAAGCAAACAAAGGCAAGCATGCGTCTCTTTCATCTCTAATTACGAACACATCCAATTAATTACACCCTTACACACAAGTTCTGACTCAGGAATGTGTAGAATCATGGTGGCAATACAAGTTTTTGTGGCAGCAATGCCTATTTATGATATAGCAATAGCAATGTGTGTATGTGCCGTGTGTGTGCATAATTCATTTAGTCATGCTTATTAGGCAGACGAAAACTGTTTGCTTAATTTCTTGTGCCGAAAGTCGAATTTAACCCAGGCATTTCCTTAAAATGAGTCAAATACCAGTACAGCCACAGTGAAATGAACACAAGGTAACCCGCAGCAGACGCTCCTTTATGACTTATGTTTCACACCAGCCTGAAGCTGCAGCCGCGCTAAGAGCTTTAGCAGTGTTGGTTGCGTAAACGCCTTTTTTTGCTCAGACACCGCTGCCCCTTTGGCAATGTTTCACACGAAACCCTGCACCCAGCGCTGAGCTCCAGCGTTCAGCCACGCTTACCGCCATGGCACTGATTATGTAACAAATACTACTGCTCCTGCTTTATCTCCCCTTCCTCTTTGCTCGATCGTACCTCGCTCTGTCTGTCTCTCCATTTGACTGTCTGTCTCTCTCTGGTGGGATGGTCCTGCGTTATCTTCTGAATTAATTAGGCTTTAAATCTGTGTTTTGCATGCTTTCTCTTGATTTTTCCCCCCCTCGTCTGCTCGTTATCTACGGCGGCCCGCTCGTGTTTGTTTTTTTTATTAAACTGTGTAAATCATTATTGAGCGCTCTCTTCGCCCCGCTTCTTTTGTTCACGCACCTCCAAAACAGACTGGCTCTTCACTTATCTGGGCCTGCACACACTGTAATTACATCCCCATTGACGATATCACTCATAAAGGTGAGGCTGTACCTCCGCTCAGGATATACTGGATTTCTCTTGCTGGATTCTCACATACAGTACCACTCTGAACCCTAAAAAAGAGGGTTCTGCAGTTTGTCCCTCTGGGGGAACCCTTAAAGGTTCCACTAAACTCTTCAGGGTTTACCCTAAAACAACAAGTTTTCCTTTCAGAGGTTTATAATGAAGCTAAGAACCCTTAACTATCCAAAGCCGCATTGAGGGACCCTTTTTACTAGGAGCGTAGTTCTTGTCTTTGTGTATGTTCAAACATTTACTGGATTGTCTCTTGAATCGCTTGAATCCACCAGACAGTGCAATGGTACAGGAAACTAATCCGAATCCAGAACTATCCGTACCTGTGTCCGATTCCCATCGCATATCAGGTGTGTGTAAACTCTAACAACAATAACAAATTTGGCTCCACCCATCTGTCCCTGTTTGATGCTCTTGGTACTCTGGCAAGAAGGGTAACCAAATTTAACATGGGTGGCTAACATTCTCAAGAAAAAAGGTACTCAACTGTACCATTGCTTGTTACTGGGATGGTATCCTCAACGGTACGTCCTCTTGTACCTAATATGCATCTAAAAAGTATAGTGTACCTTAAAAACTCATTTATGGTACATAATTAGACCTTAAGGACCATTGTTGTACCTTAAATGAGTTTTAAAGGTACACCACATTCACTTTCTCAGGTGAAAGAGGTATAGTAAAGGTACAAAACACGTATTCTTGAGGGTACCATATCAGGACAACTAATGGTACAGTTTAGTACCTTTTTTTCTGAGAGTAGTTACAGTACCAATTTCTTGGCAATGGAAATAAGAACAAAACACGTGCGCATGCATTTGTTACCATGCCATGCTGTACCGCACTGTTTAATGGAAAAGCGCTATTATCTCTCACTTTCTTTCTCGGTCTTCCTTAATCATCTTCTTTTTCTGCCCTCACTCTTCTTTCTCTTCACTCTCAGCATGCCGATGAGCATCGACGCTGCACCAGTACAACTCAAAGCACCAATTCATCTCTGTCTACTCAACTTTTTTTTGTCCAGCCAGTATCCTCTGCCCCCATTTTCCCCTCCCACTTGTTCTTGTTCTTTCTTTCTTTACTCTCTCGCTGCCTTGTTTTCTTTCCCCTGGACCAGAGCTCGCAGCCTCTCACCATTTTCAATTACTGTGCAGTGTGTAGAGAGTGGAGGGGTGCCAGGGCTCCAGCGGGACACTTTGCTGCCGCCTGGCTTGCTCTTTTTTTTTGAGCCGCTGGCTGTGATTTAGCTTGGGGAAAGGAAGCTGCCTCGGCTTTCTCCGCATTGGGATGTGAATCAGGGGGGCAAGGCGGATCGAGTTGATTGGGCTACTGGAGCGTACAAGATTCAAGAGAGATTATAGAGGAAGGTGTGTGTTCATGAGTGTGCATTAAAGTTTAGCTCTTTTTTAAGTGTGTGTGCAGTGATCTCTTTACAGTATTAATGAGAGCTCTTGTTTAACAGTAGTGATTTCGGTGTATGTTGGTGTCAATCATACACAACCATCACAGCACCCCCTCTTCCTGTCAGACTCCAAACTGACCTTTAATAAGCTGAAGTCTGTCCCACTACTGAATACTGGGCACAGCCAATCATGTCTGAGCCTCAGGCGCTGTGACACTATGCATAAAACAGTGCCCCTCTTGGACACACACTCTTTAGTGTGCCCTCTCTCGCACACTACTCTTCAGTGTGCTTCAGTCACACTCATTTGACCGGCGGCTCTGACTCCTGCCTATCAATGACCCTTCTTCATCCTCACTACCCCCTGGCACAAAGAGAAGGCCCTGACCTCGTCTTCCCATCCATTCCAGACACTTCATTTATTCTAAACCTCAATTCACTCCTGATTTGGAGCTCACTGGGTGTCAGTTAAGGTTGTTAACCGCCTTTTGGGATGAAATTATCCATGCATTTTTCTTCCTGTTTTTGGGCATGGTTCAAAGCTGCAGATTGGGTCGGTGGAATCTTCGGAATTTGAGACGTCTTTTGTTCGTGCGGTTTTGAGATTTGCCCTTGGTGACCGTGTCTGGTGAATGGGGCGTCTTAACGTCTGATGTGATGGAGAGGCCTCTTTCGATTAGGACTTATTTAGCATCGTTGTTAGCGCATGTCTTTGAGTGATGTATCGTCTGATCTACCCGACTTGTTCTCCCGTCTTCTTAATGTCTCCTCCGAGAGGCCGTTTGGTCTGGAGGCACATGGACATGCGTGCCTCTTTGCTTATTGTGCTCTGTGAAAATATGATATGAGCTAACTCACCTCCTATTTCGCTGCCGGCCTTCATTCAGAGTTCTGCATTAGCCGTAACTGTGGCACTGTGATCAGTTCCTGATAAATGGCCATCACGGTCCATAGGATCCGGGTCCAAAGGGTCCAAGTCCATAGGGAGGCTGCAACAAATATAGGGTGAGAATGGCCACCTTCTCATTTTTTGTGGCTCGGATGTCCATCTGGCCTGTATATTTATATATGGCTTTATCCGTCCCCTAGTTGAGGCCATTTGAGAATGTTTCATTTACTATTAATGTCACCTATAATTACATTCCTTCAATAAAGCGTAAATACAAAGCTCTCCCCTCGCAGCACTTACCCTCTGTCACACATGAAAAAAGCTTGGAAAGGTGTTTTCCTAGAGGAGCCATAAATTGCCCAATCCCTTAGGCCCTATTGGCAGCAGGTCCCCCCCTCCCCAGCTCTCTGGGGTGTCCTAATAAAGAATGTATCAGCTTTTGGGCACGACACAGCACTGCATTATTAATTTTGTCCACCGCCCGTCTTCCCTGCCAACGGTACGCAGTCGTGTGATGCTGGATAAAGATGCTCATTAAAATGATAAGGATTAATCCCAGGTCTAGTCCTGGTGCATGCAGCCATAAAGGATGCACAGACGTGCGCCTAAGTTTAGGCCCTGGTAAAGAAATACTTCACCCGAATGGTAGGGTCTATTAGTATTGTGCAAATGATACAGTATCTTGCTAACAAATCCCCACTTACTTATTTATCATAACCGAATGGGTTAGCCCAATGAGCCGCAAAGCAGAGAGCGTGTTGGAGGAAATGTTTGAACCTCCTTAAGCTGACATATTAGCAGGCCATTACTCTTTACACCTATCCCAGCCAGGGCTTTTTCGGAAAGACAGCTAACCTGCATCTTTGGCGGAGAGGGACGTGTCAGCGCAGGTAAACAAGGCCAAAGGGAGATTGGGGAAGAGCGCAGCCATCTGTTCACGTTTTTAAACACCAGCCACCCTTAGCTCTTAGCACCCTACCCAACATCTGTTACATAAAGTAAATGTGTTCATCTAAAGGGCTTAGCCCAGAGGAGAAGATCAAGTAGTCTACGTATTGTCCAGGAGAATGGCACAAACCATCGTCCCACAGCAGTGGGCTTTCAGACAAACGCGCTCTTGATGTAGCAGGTTTTAATTGGTGGCAACAAATATGGGGTGAAAATGTCATTTTAAAATTCCGTTAATTTCAGAAATATCAGAAAAGTAGGGTCTACTTTGGACCGATTCCTATTTATGAAAAAGTGTTCTAGTTCTGAGTGCCTTTTTAACTAGTAAGGATAAGTTCTACTTCAATTAATTTTTGAGCCCCATAAGTATATAAAGGACAGTTTCTAATTTACAGAAACTGAATATTGTTTATTCTTGATGAAGACTTTGTTTGGACAAGAGAAACTTGCCGTAGAGAAATGTTATACACCCTTAGAAAAAGAGGTCCTCAAGGGTTCTTTGGATGGATAACGGTTATAGGTAGAACCATTTCTACTTGAAGAATCCTCTGAAAGATATAAAGATTCTTTGCACCTCAAAGTGTTTTTTCAAAATCCTAAAGGGTTCTTATTGGCAGTTGGAATTCACTTGCTGAGTAGTTTCCTTTGAAACAACCTATATAAATAAACAGTATCCTTTGACTATGGTTCTTTGTAGAACCTTTATTGCATCAATAAGGTTCTAAGTGCGCTTGCTAAAGGGGACCTACTTGGAATCTTTTCTGAAAGGGTTCTTCCTAGGGTTTTACATATAACCTTTAGGAGTTCCACCAGAGGGACAAACTTAACAACTTATAAGGGTGCTAGATGGAACCTTTTTTTTCTAAGCGTGTAAGAAAGATAAATGACACTTTTTAAGAATATTTTACCAAAGCTTTGTCAAAGGTTCTTGTGTTTTGCTTTTTTGTGGTAAATATTACAGCGTTGTTTGCCATTACTTTTAATCCTCATTGTCACAGCCACATGACTACATATTGCTCTTTACATCTATGATAATATATACATTGTTGGGGAAAAAAAATCTAGAACCAATGGAGGGAACCCTTAAAGATTCTGGGTATAACCCTACAAAGAGAGGACCCTTTCAGAGAGGGTTCTAACTCGAAGCTCTTTAGGAAGACTTTATTTTCTAAGCGGGTAGAAACATTTTACATTCCAGCCAAATTTCCAGTGTCACTCGAGTGCTCCTCAATTCTCAAATAAATCTTCTTACAGATTTCTCCAAAGACTTTCAAGACAAATTGATCAAAATTTTTTATTGTTGTTTTTCTTTCAGTGAAATGTTTATTCTGAACAAACAGTGACGCTCGAACAATTCCAGTCGGCCTATTGGAAAACCAAATATAATTAAAGACAATCAGCAGCATGAGCACTGTGAGCGTTCTCGACGCCGTACATTATCACGCCATGTGTATTAACATATTCATTTATATAATTGTAATTTCAGCTCTGCTCCACCAAGTCATAGATGATGAAATGTGCTTTGGCAATCAAATTATTATTCAGAAAAAGCGCGCACACTTCAATCTGTTCATGTAAAAAGCCTCTCCACTTGGAGAGTACGTTTGTTTTGCTCCTTTCTCCATCCGATATTATCAGGAATCGAGGGGACGTGGTAATTAAACATTTGTCTCTGACATTGAAAAGGACTGAAAGGAAGGCTTGTTGGCTGAATTGTAGATGGTGGTTGGCTGGATTTTACACTTGGCTGTAACAGAACAGAAAGCTGTCCACTAACCCTGATCCTCCTGACCTTCATCACGGTCATCTGCCTGAGACCAAGTGCCAGCTGTATGGCCCAGTTTGTGCTAGCATTGCATCCTGGGTAATGATCCTGGCTGCAGTCAACCTCTGACGAACACCTTTAACCTCGGTTCAGGGAAGCGAAATCAACCCATGCCAAGGTGTTTTTGTGTCTTTGCGTGCGTGTGTGGTGCGCATGTGTGTCACACCAACACATATTCTGCGTTGGAATGGTGGTGTGTGTTCACCATGTTTACGAGAAGATTCCATATGAACGACTCACTCTTGTGGTATTCACCACTTCAGAAGTTGAAATTTTCTGACAGCTCCAAGACCCAATGTTGGCGTTTTTCAATGTGGCGTAACCCATTGAAGAACAATTTGTCAATGCTAAGTGTAGTTACAGTTTAATTTTAGTTATACAGAGTCTTTTCTTAATAATTTACCAACACATCTGAGGAAAATGTTGATATTCCCGACGGTTTTGTCTCATTTCCGCTGTCACTGTGCCTTTACATTGTCTGTATAAAAGACCTAACGTCTACGTTTTGGCTAGCTAAATCGTTAGCCTCAGTTATTAGCTAGCTTATGTTTGGAATCCATATTTCCCAGTTGCCTAGCAACAGTGTTCTGACAACTAGAGTTGGGTGACTTGGCAAAATGCCTCGATAACCATTATGTGACGATAATTCTTTTTGAAATGAAATTACAGGCTTGATTCAGAGAACGTCTGGCTTACTTTGTTCTGATTAAGCCCTAAATCTGTATAATTCGTCCTTTTAGAGATGCCTCTACTTTTTCAGAAGTAAGAATTTGTGGTTCTGCGTTTCTAATGTAGTTATGTGGGTCAGATCGCGCATGAATCAATGTTGGAAAGTTGAATAAAACTCCATAAGAACAGCTTTGGTAAGACTTTCTCTTTGGAGTCTTTGGTAAGACTTTCTGTCATGTCTGTCTCATCCTAAGATTTTTATTGTTAGAGTGTAATGTTTGTGGTTTTTAATTCGTGTTATATGGTCAGGTATTTTAAACGTTTATAGACAGTGTTTAACAACTGCCCTTAGACCTCCATTATAAGTGAGTTTCGATTGAACTTTTTCTTTTTCTTCTTCTTCTTTTTTGTTGTCAATACAAGGAAACGTTATAATTATCGTCCATGGTAATCGCACATACGCTACAGATTTGCTGGATAAAGATCAGGTTGAAAAAACGCTGAAGTATTCCTTTAACTGAAGGTGTGGTAAGCCCCGCCTCTTTTTATTTTCAGTTATTGAAACTATCACAATATCTCATTTTCAGTCTGTTGGTATATGAGAAAAATTTTAGATTATCGCCCAGCTCAAGTCGGAACCCAGTGCTGGTGCAGTCGCCTTCCTAGGATACTCAGCAGCTCACTAACAGGCTGTTATGATGCAGGTTATGAGCTAAAGGCGGCTGTGTTATTTATTGATGGACACACACTCCCGACACTGCATCTGCAGGGAAGGAGGTTGCCTGTTATGATAGACTGCAGAATGTGCTTGTGTTTTATTAGCCTAGTGCTGGAGCGCAGCCAGCAAACTAGAGGGATGTGGAGCAGAGAGTTGGGCTTATTGTAACACGCTGAACTGATGTGTGTGTGTGTGTGTGTGTGCACATAGCCTCACCACAGGCCTGCTGTTCACTCTTTTGTAATGTCCTATAACTTTGTGGGTTGTGACAATAATAAAATTAGGTGTGTGTGTCTCTGCGTGTGTTCGGCACTCTGTAACAGTTAATGCCTCAGGATGGACAGCTTTCACAAGCTTTTTGCTCTGAGTAAACTTTTGCTCTCTCTGCAAGTTTACACACACACACACACACACACACACACACGCACGCACACACAAATCCCAGTTCTGCATGGAGGGCAACACCCACCCTGCCCTGCAGTGCTTCTGCCTGGTCATGTGTGAAACTCCAATCTCAATTTCAGCTATAACAAAGACTCCATCACGCACACACACACACACACACGCACGCACACACACACACACACACACACACACACACAGATTAACACACCCACCCGCTAAAAGATTGCAGATTGCCCACGCTACCTGACCCAAGATCACCATTTCCACCTAACAAAGAATACTGTATTGTACATAGCTCTGTGACCAAGACAGATATCACCAACAACGACAGTCGAATTAACTCAATTAACTCAAATTAACTCAAATTTGAAGACTCTAAGCTGAGATCATGTAACAGCCAGTGGCCTATAGACGTCCATCACAGGACAATAGAGTTACGCGTTTTAAAAAAAAGATCTCTGATTTCCTGATATCCCTCGCCTACACTATAGCACTAAAAAGCGTTTTCAGAATTAGCACGTCCTGAAGAGCGTTTTTTGGGGGGGTGTGGTCATAAATGCTGTTTCAGTGTGGATGGAAGGCCAAAATGGAGAAAACCTTAGTGTGGGCATGACTTCAAGCCCTAGAGAGAGCCCACATCTTTCCCCCATTTAGACGGACTTAGGTCAGGCGGTGTATAGGATATGACACTGTTAGTTCATACTGTGAAGAGAGGGAAAAAGAGGTGAAGAGGAAAGGAGGGGTGACAGGTTCCCACAGAACCGCTTCCGTCTCTAATTGCAACTTTGAGGCACATATGAGAGGATTTTCTCAGGGCCGGTGACAGGAACAATGTGCATATCCTCTTTAGAAGTCGCACTTGCTCTGTGGGGGAACAGCTCATTTCTTTTACTGCTGAATTAATGCTGTGTCTGAGAGCTCTCTCTCTTTCTTTGTTTCTTCCTCTTCTTTCTGCCTCCTCTTCCTCTCCCCTTTATTCACTTCATTTGTAGAAGGCATTGATAAAAAGCCACTGTGGTTCTGTGATGGAATTATAATAGTACATACTTGGAATAATAATAAGAGGGCAAATTGCATGCCGACTCAATGCCAGCGTACACACACATGTATGTACAGGTGTACCTTTGCGTCTCTGTCCATACGCATCTATGTCATTCATCATTCAGGCAGACTGTCTGCTCTCTGTGCTTTGATATGTCACACTCTGACAATGACACACACACACACACACACACACACACACAGTACCTGTTACAGAGGTAAACTCAACTCGGCGAGTGTGTCCAGACTTCAGAAGCAGTGTTTAATGTAGGAAAAAAGCTGTCAGCAGGCACAGCTTTTATGCCATGGCTCACCTGACAGCAAAATGTCGCTTATCAGAAAGAAGTGAATTATTTACTTCCACTTTGTGATTTCGGGATTTGTCTTTGAGTGGTACAGATGCACATGACATTGAGCCCATATAGAGAGTCAAAGATCAGTGAAGATTCGGAACATTTATGAATATGACTCGAAAATCACCTCAGAAATCCTGTCAGAATATCTTAGCTACCTGACTAGTGTTAGCAGAGAAGATTATGAACATTTATGAACATGAGTTGACAATCTTATCAGAAATCCTGCCAGGTTCGCGCATGTTAGCTAGTTGGCTAGCGTTAGCAGTGAAGATTATACACATTTATAAAGAAATATATATGAATTAAAAATACTTGATTGGCCCTAGTTATTTGGTCTTAAGGTCAAAGACCTTAGATGTGGCTTGTGTGGCGTAGTTTGTATCGTATGATATACATACCAGTAGTCGAGTGAGTTTATGAGTTAGACTGAGTGTGTGTGTGTGTGTGTGTGTGTATGTGCGTGCGTGTGTGTGTGTGTGTGTGTGTGTGTGTGTGTGAAGGAGACGATTTTCCCCAGGCTTATAACGAGTGCTGATCGAGAGTGGCAGGCCACTGCTGTTAGGTGCCAACACCTCTCACACACTCGGTGTTCGGAGGTAACCGGCCGTGAGAGAAGCTTCACACCTGCAGACAGACGTGTAGCAGTGGCTCCTACACCTCAGCCAAGAGGACCAGAGAGCCTGAGAATTACCAAGCACTGGCAATTCTGTAAAAGTTAACAAAATAATTTTCAAACCTGGATGCTGGCCAGTATTATGTTTTTTCCTCCCTGCATTCCCAGATGAATGGCGTCTCTCTTTTCAGACAGGGCTTTATTGGTGCCAGCGCTGGCGGCTAATGGCCCAGATGATGCCCTGTTTTAGAGGAACGTAGATGTTGCTAATAAAATATGGGGCTAATATTGGCCTTGCGCCGTTGTGTGATTGAAACAACGGGCCGCGGCGAAATCATGTACTTTTGTTTTGTAAAGAGAACGGAGAGGCAGAATTAAGTGGGTTCTGTGCAATTGTGTGGCTGCAATAGTGTCCAACACAATTTCACATGAGATATTAATAGAAGGGAATGAAAAATGCACCGTTATACATGTCTGAACTGCAAAAAAATGATATCTTAGCCTAGCAAAAACATGCTGAATTTAGGTGGATTGATCTAATATTTCTCATTATGAGATTATTATAAGATTATAAAAATATATAATTATAATGATGTTTTTATATATTATACAAACCTTTATACAATTATACAAACCTTTTTATAGACATCTTTGAAATAAATAAGAACTAATTGCATATTTATTGTTTAATATTTGTTTCTTGAATGAGGCAAAATTATCTGCCAATGGAATAAGACACTTTCAAACATGAAATTAGCCTATTTATAGACATTTCTTACTAATGTTTTGTTTGAAATTGTCTTATTTACGTCTTGACAAAGTATGTATTTTTCTATTTATTATCTTATATTAATTTGTTGAAAGAAACAAAATTATCTGCCAATGGAATAAGACAAATTCAAACTGAATAATCCTATTTATAGACATTTTCACTAATATTATGTTTGGAATTGTCCTGTTTATTTCTTGAAAAAAAGAAAATAAATACTTTATATTTACATTATATATTTCAAAAAATTTCTGCCAATGGAATAAGACAATTTCAAACTTTAAATTAAACCTATTTATAGACATTTTAGCTAATTTTACTACCTGGGATTTATTTTTAGAAATAAAATGCTGGAAAGAAGCTATTTCTATAAATATGTCTATAAATAGGTTAAATAATCTTAGAATTATAATAATTTTCACTTGTAAAGCTATCATTTTTAGCAGTATGTGCTGGGAATCATGCGTATGTGTGTGTGTGTGTGTGTGTGTGTTGGTGATAGGAGAGAGAGAGGAGGTGTAATGTGTGTAAGGGGTGAAATGTGTGTATTTAATAAAGCAATGAGAGGAGGGGAAGGGAAATTGCCGTGGGCTCACAACACAAGCGCAGATGAGCTTGTTTACACATGCTCTCTTTCCCTCACACGCACACACACGCTTATAGGTGCACACACACACACTGACATATTGGCACACAGACTCAAGCACATATGCACACAACAAGCATATGCAGGTGAACACAGGTTTATCATCGTGCAGAAATAATGTGCAGAACATGGTTTCGCCTCCTCTCTCTGTCCTAGAAACAGTGATTCTGTAGGATATTCCTCTTCCAGGGATTTCATAATTCCCTTATTAATTAGACAAACACACTGGAGGTCACAAAAACATTGAACTAAAATCCTGCTGCCTCGCAAAATTTCATTAACATGGCTCACGTGTGTGTGTGTGTGTGCGCGCTGGGGTATTATTAGAGACGTCTGTAGGGGACTATGAGATTGTGTGTTATAGGCTTTTGTTTGTATGTGCACGTACCTGTGTGTGTTAGAGTGTGTCTGCGATGCTTATGGGACTTCTCAGTGTAACATGATCGAGGTAGATTTGGTCTGTGTGTGTGTATGTGCGTGCGTGCGTGTGTGTGTGTGTGTGTGTGTGTTTTCTCTCGGCGTATTCACATCTTTCTCTTGTATCTCCCTATTTATGTTCCCAGAACAATGAGTGATGTCAGGGATTTCGGGAGAAGTTAGCTGAGGCTAGCAGTTTTGAAGGGCAAAATCGGAACAAATTTGGTGTTCCCTTCAAGGCCACATCCCCAAAACACATGCCTAGGCTAAAACTCCTGAATGCTAGCTAGCCACCTCTGTGTCCTGATTGGTTGGCTGTTGGTCATCCACATCATATGTTTTTGCTCCTGTTTACGGAGGATGTCCTGTTTACATACACACACAATCTGCTTATTGGCTCTTTGCATTCCATTGACCCTGTCCTGATCCTGGCGTTTTGGTTTTTGTGAATGGGGTGTGTGAATTATATCTGTGCCTGACCTGGAACTGTGCAGTTAATTGTGTTTTACTGTGTGTGAGAAACTATGGGAGTAGATGGCTCTTATTTTGGGTGATTCATGATGTTGGACAAATTGAGACTTGAAAAAATTGTGAGGTGTGTGAGAGACACAGAGAGACATAGCACACATCACTCAGACTCACTGTTTTCACTTAATCAGTTCACTGTAACCTTTTAGCGAGTGTGTTGGGGAATAACCAGCGTGTTTACAGTATAATGACTGCAAATCTGCTGCAGTGATTCTAATTACTACATAGCCAGTTACAAAAATAATTGCATGTGTGTGTGTGTGTGTGTGTGTGTGTGTGTGTGTGCATGTACCATATGCTTAATGTCCTTTGGTATGGATCCTTTTTTAAGGGCTTTACAAAACAAATTTGGTCAATGGAAGAACAATGTGAAGGTTATTAGATATAGGAATTTGATATGCTCCATATTTAAGCCTGGAGCATTCATGTTTTTTCAGAACAGTAGGAAGATCTTGGATATTTCCAGTCTGTCCATCAAACATGTAGTAAAAGATGAAAGGGCACTTCTTCTTGTTGTTTATTTAAACCGAGACGAGGATGGTACAGTTTTGTTGCAGATTATACAGAATCGTAGGAAGCATGTTCCGAATAAATTGTTGACCTAACGTATTACAGTTTTACATAATAGCTAGGCTACTACATGATTCACGGCTTGTGAATTTTACTCCAATCTCCGTTAAAGCAAAACGCGTGTATGACTCGTCATCAATTTGTCCCATATTACGGTTTAAACTTGAATGGTCAAATTACTTTAAAAATGTAGTTCGTACAAGCTACTAGTTACGCTACAAAAAAACACTGAGTCAATTAGAAACAGCTCCACTGCGTTTACTTGAATGAGAAAAGCGTCTCCAACCGACAAGAAATAGGCTTCGGAAAACTGTTTGGAAGGAGGCATAAATCAGGCTTTAGTAGCCCATGGATGCAGAACAGCACAGCGGCCGAGCCAAAAACAATGACCTCGTTCTCCTGCCAAAGCACACTGCAGCCTGGGAAAGGAATGTCACCGTGCAACTCTATCACAACGCAGCCTAACAGAGACGCTCACAGTCAATATCCTCGCTTTGTGTGCTGCTTGGAACACTGCGCACATTTGTTCCAGCTGTTGAATAATGCTCATACACAGAGACACAGGTACACACACACACACACACACACACACACACATAACCCTACCTAACCATGGGATGAATGCAGTGCCCACGTTCCTTGCACTCCAGAGCCTGCCATCTCTCCATCCACCATATGTCCAACAGTTTGTGCCCTCGATTTTTCACAGGTGTGGATCTCACACGTGGACACTTCACTCTCACTCTCACTCTCACTCTCTCTCTCTCTCTCTTTCTCTCACTCTCACTCTCACTCTGATGTATTTTAAACAATATGTGACCAGATTTCTGTCTAGAAAGTATGCATACTACAAAAAGCTGGCATGTGCATACAGTTTGCACCAGCGTGAAAGGAAATAACTCTGTAGTCTGTATTTGTAAAAAAAAAGAAAGAAAGAAAAACCCTAAGAGCTAGTATTGCTGGAAAAAGTCCAAATCGTGTCTCAAATCGCACACTACTGTACTAAATAATATGCCAAAATAGAACACCACATACCAGTATCAGTATCTATAGAGACATGTGCTCGGATGCGGTCTGGGAAGGAGCCAAACAAACTAGTCTAGCTACAAGTTTCATGCCACTCTAAATTTGTTTAAACAGTCAGCTTGAAATTTAAATGTCTAGTGGCATAATAACAGCTATCCACTGCAGGTGAGCACTAGTTGATAATGAAAAAATAATGTTGGAAAATTAGATACTTTGATGGCCGGCAATCGGCTTGGTGTGTCTCTTAATTCATTAAACTTCCAGCTTATTATTTAGTATTATTAATATACTTAAGTATATTATTCAGTAACTACAGGGAAACTAATAGGAAAGGTGTGTAGTTACGAGAGTGAGGGAGGTAAGTCTAGACCTGCTGATGGGTCCTGGGGAGACTAAAGTCATCTGTAGGTGTGTTTGTGAGGGTGGTCCGATATAATTGTTTTTTCTTGGTGAAGAAAGAGGACAAAGGAAAATAGGTTTATTTCACATCTGCAGGTATTTGTGTCAGATAAATTGCCTTCGTTGGTGAATTCCAACGATGCCCTTCTGCCCCGTCCACCTGCAGCGACTCTAACGAAAGAGATAGATAGAGAAGGGAGAGGTTCTGGCCTAGCAGGGAGAAATAGCCTACATAAAAACATGACTGATGAATATGGGCTGCTGGAAAGGACACCGGCGCACAGGAGCACAAGAATGATTGTGAAAATGCAAGCTTTGGCAACTGTGAATAAAAAATCATTTGTACAGGCAGGTCATTTATAAAAATAATGATGGTTCTGTTGTGCAAATCCAACACTGGTCTGTGTTCATTTTTACAAGCTGGAGAAAATTAGATGTGTGTGTGTACTGTATTATCCTGATTGACACGGAGGGCATTCATTTTCCGATATTGGTGCACTGTGGGTATCAGAAGAGATCCGGTGCCTGGAGAGCGCCTGTCGGACCGATTGCGGTTGTTGTGCCGTCGGCCATGCTGAACGCGCCAAGCGAGATTGCTTTCTCTGGAAATGAGAGTAGAGGGGATAAAAAAAAAACATCAAATCCCCCTGGAGCTAAGTCCGGCCAGAGGCCATAGTGTCACCTCCAAAGTAGAATGCATTGAGTGAGGACTCTCAATCTAACAGCACTGAAAAAGTGGAGAGATGGAGAGAGAGAGAGAGATGGAGTGAGAGGGAGTGAGAGAGAGAGAGAGGGAGGAGCCGCAGGTGATGGGGTTGCCGCAGATGGATAGAGTATGAGGCCGAGTGTGAGAGATTGAAATAGTGGCAGATAGGCTAGTATGGGAGATTGGGATGGAAGAAAGCAGGCGAGGCCAAGCCGGAGATTGAGATGGAGAAGGTGGGAAGCGGACGGGGAGGGATCGGAAAATAGAGAGGAAGAAGAAGATGGATGGAGGAAGGGCTCAGTCAGAGGCCCCCCCTGCATGCGTATGCCTTCGCTTGGCAGTTTGAGATTGAGAAAGTGAGTGAGAATGAGAAAAAGTGGTGTCATTCACAAGAGGACTACGTGAGTGAGGAGTATTCGTACCACTCGTTCCTTCCAAGGACCAGGATCCCTAGAGTCTCCCTATTTTAGCTAAAGCTGTGTTATCTCTGAAGAAATGATGTAACATACTGTTTAGTACGTTAGCACGTGGGTTGGGACGCAGCCCAAAAATCCACGAGTAGCCTCCTCAGTATTACTGAAGACAAAAACTTAATTGAGAAAGGCAGGAGCCATGAACGTGTCCAAGGTGTGCAAACAATAATTAATCATAATTTGTATTCTACAGTGTTATGACACACCGTTAGCAAACTAGTCGGCTAATGTGAGCTCACTAGCTAAAACACAGAGAAAGGGATAAAAACACAAAGCGGCACAAAATAAACATAACTAATGCAAGTTAGTTAGCTTTGACCGTCCAATATAACCAAGTCTAAAGTACAAAAATATAAATAAACACACCAAACACACACTGTTAGCCATTACCTGGCTAGTAAGCTTGCTAACTAAAACACAAAGCCGAGAATGAAAGACAGATCTGTGAATGATATACACACTAAAGGCGAGTGGGTGCTTTGACTACTTTCGCCAAATATAACCGTGTTTGAAGTACAAAAATACAGAGAAACTTAGCCAACTAGCAGGCTAACGTTAGCTACTTAGGTTAGCTACAAATTCCACAGCAAGGATAAGTTGGCTGCCTTTCGTTCACTAACTAGCTAGAGTCTACCACACAGTCATGTGACCTCTACCTGTCCGTCAAATTTACTTGTGGATGCAGTAAGCCTACCTCAGGTCACCTTTACTGTGACCCAAAAAGTGTTAACGTTTGGTGGTTAAAACCAAAAATGATGCAGCAAGGCAGTCAAAAAATGCTTTGGCCGTAATTTTGGAACAAGAAATAGCATAAATAGCTAATTTTCTGTTCTGTATTGAGTATTAAGTCGTCACAGCCTGTTAGAGGACAGTGGTGGCTCAGTGGTTAGTGCACTGGGCTACTGATCAGAAGGTTGTGGGTTCAAACCTCAGCTCCACCAAGCTGCCACTGTTGGGCCCTTGAACGAGGCCCTTAACCCTCTCTGCTCCAAGGGCGCTGTATCATGGCTGACCCTGCACTCTGACCCCAGCTTACTGATATGCGAAGCGTGAATTTCACTGTGCTGTCCTTGTATATGTGACAATAAAAAACCATTCTATTCTAAAGAGCAATTGTGGAAATTACAGTGCTAATATTAAATGTATTAATAATTTCTAGGAACAATTTTATTTAGACAGTAATACATTTGTCTATCACAGAATTGGCAATAAAATAAAATTTATGGAGCACAAAGAAAAATATATTAAAATGTATCATTTCTCATCTACAAATGATCTGGATGAGATCGGACCTGGATGTCTGTTGCCTTCTTAACCGCAGTTCTTTGACTTTTGACTGCATTGCATTGTGGGATGCAGTACACCACGAAGATAGTTCTGGCTGCCTATTTGGAAATGATGTAGTATCTGGGTGCTTTTGGTGTAGTGACATTATTAATGCTGTTTCCATGCTTCTTTTGGAGAAGTGTGCATAGTATTTCGTATAGCCTTAATCTACGTCCATATCATGACTTGTGCCAGTTTCGTGCTTATGGAAGTATGAGCATGCCATAAAGTTTTTAATTGAAACAAATGGAAACATAAGGAAACGGCTAAACTCAGGGAATTCTTGTTTCAACTCAGCCTAATTCCCAAAGCCTACATCTAATTTGTTAACCCTGGAATTATCTTCTGAAGTCCTTCTTACGTTTCTACATTCACAGCCCAACTTGCAGTCTCCGTGGAGGTGTGACACGATGGACATGTGGACCTGTTAGACTTTTTAGAGTGCTCCCTCTCTTTACTGTTAGTTTTTTTTGTTTTTTTTTTAACAGTTTGAGCGGCGTGATCTCAGCTCTGCTCTCTGAGGGACTAGAGGCTGAGAGATGTGACAGTAGTGCTCTTGGCCTGCTAATGTCCCTCTCCACGTCCCCACGGCCCTTCCAGCCCTGCAGCCCATTCCAGGCCAGCATCCTCAACTAGAGACGGCTATTTTTTTAAAGCTGTTTTTTAAAATCGTTTCAAGAGAGGGAAGTGATGTCAAGGCGCAATAATGGTCAGTTATATATTATAGTACGAATCACTTGAAGAACAAGGGTATTATTGCAGTGTATTATTAGGTTTAACATGAAGTTGCAGGCTGATGTTCCAAAGAATTTGTGGTAATAATTATGTAAAAAAATGACAGAGGAATAGGAGCAATAACTGCATTTAAATATGTATTTTTTTAGATTAGTTAGCAAGGTTTTACTCAAATTACTTACAATGAATTACAATTACTTACAATTGATCTCACCTGGCAAGTGTCAAAAATCTCACTACGCAAAAGAAAAAGAAAAAAAACACCAACAAAAATCCCCACGCATCCACCATTAAATCGAGCCCTGAAAACGCAACAATATGAATTTATTTTATTATTTCTTTCAAATTATTTTGTAGGCAACTTTCTGTCTTTTCATCATCTTTTAATATTATTTATTTATTTATTTATTTTAACAGACCTGCAATCATGAGATCTTATTGGATATTGAGAATAACAAAGAAGGTTCACAGAACACAGGTTTCAATTATGGCTACCATTTTTCAATTACCATGGACAAGAATCTCGACTCGTTTACCTGTGCTGAGAAAACAACAGAAAATCTGTTTATTCCAAACTCACTTATACTGGAAGGCTAAGTGCAGTTGTTGGAGTATTGCTTTAATGCGGTTGGTAGATTGGTACATACAGTATAGTTTATCTTTTGTTAAACAGTAGTGCTAGTTTGGTAAATAAAAAAATTCTAAAATAAATAAAAAAGTCCTATTCTTCAAGTCATCATGGCAGAACCCTGGGTTTCATGTGCGCTGTCAGAACCAGTTTAATTAAAATCCAGCTGAGCTCCAGTTGGCCTAATTGTGGAGATGAATCCAGAGGAAAGAATGGGTCAGGAAATCTGATTAGGTTACGCCACCATGGGGTTCTCCCTGTGAGCACGATGCCCAGCTTTACACATACACACACACATGTAGGATCAGAGTGTTTCAGCAAGCTCAATCTCCAACCCAGCAACCAAAAACAAAGCCTCCTACTCTCGTCAACATGGCCACTCACTGGGTGCTACGTGCTCGCTGGAGAACAGGTTCATTTTGTCTTTTGCTCATTAGCAGCCCAAATACCACATGCTATTGACAGGCAGAGTTGCCCGTGGAAATGGCTTTGATTGTGGAGCCCTTTCGGCGTCTCTGTCCTACTTAAATGTACCAGTTTACTTACGTTTTCTTCCCGCCCTGATCAGGACAAAAAAAGAAAAGTGGTCTGTCTCTGTGCTTTAGCACTGAGGGGATCGATACACTCTCAGCAATGGGATCAAACTGAATACGGTGAATACTGAATACTACAACCTGCACCACAATGACTACAAAATCCTATATTGTCCATTGACATTCATTTCTAACGCTTAATGCCTAATGCTTTAAAGTAAGCTGTGGCACATACAGCAGCTTTTAGGATGGGATCATCCTTAATGCCGTAGATTAATGTCAGCTCATCCGGGGCCGCTGGAAAAAGCGGTCGCCTCCAGCTACATATTGATGCTCCCACAGTGAAGCGAAAATACAGCATTTATCCCACCATCGACTGACACTGAGATACTCACTGGGCTTTTGTTGCCTCTTTCTCCTCGACTATCCTTCTGATATTTTTTGTAGATCTACAAAGATGTGTTTAAAAGCACTTGGGCTGGTTTTCTCAGTACTGGACGTTCATGCATAAAAAATTTATACTGAAAATATTCATTTAGGAATGTACAAATTTCTTACTCAAGTAACATTTGTGTGTGTGTCATAGTTGAAAGGGTGGAAACTGGAAATAACTGGAAATAACCTGCACCAGCAAGATCTGACTAATGCACATACGTGGTCGAATTGTAAAAAATTATAAAGGAAGATGGTGGGTTCAAACAACAGAGGGACTGGAGGATATCTACATTTAAATACTCATTTTTGTAGCTTAGCAAGCAATATTTTATTCAAATGTCATGAACCAGTTAGTTATCTATATATATTCTATGCAAATGCAAACTACATTCGTTGCCACTGCCATTGGAGTTTGACAACAACCGTTTTCTTTAGAATTCTATCAGAAATGTTTGTTCATCAGCCTTGCTACTTAAGTACAGTATATCTGGCTTAAATCACTTAAATAACTTATACTATGCATTTTTGTCATTGGAGTGATGTCAACGATTTAATGCAAATGCCTACAGTAAGATAGTTTTTTTTCACATTATAGATATTAGATATTAGAGATTCCTTTATTCAAATTGTTTCATTTTCATTACGACATTGCTGTTGAAAGCAGAAAAACTTCCACAGTTCAACAATGGCAGCTTTAATTATCTCATCGAGAAATATTCAATTCAGCCACCCCAAAATTCAGCCCAGACCTACGTACTTCAGCCGGGTTGCAGAGACGAGCACAAGCAAAAGATGCCAACATAGCTACAAAGAATGAAAGGCTGTGGGGGGCCAGTTAGCATGATCTCATTTGCATTATGTTCACTGGCACTTACTAGCCTTCAGTTAATAGCAGCAATGTTCTCATTTTTGGGCAAACATCTCGCTGACCTGCACAAGTAGATAATTGGCAGATCTAAAATTGTCCACATTAGTTGCAGACGTGGATGTATTTTGTGTCCTCGATCTTATGCACCTAAGCATGTAAGCATGTGTTTGTTCTCCATGGGGAGCTGTTCTCTAAAAAAGGAGCATAAGGAAAACATGTGTGCTGTGTGTCTATTTATTGCTACTGCAGTGCTGTCAGCTTGCTTCAGCTGGGCAGATATTTCCCGATATGCAGCACAAATCAAACATACATTTGCTGAACTAAGGTGGTGGTTGCACTTTGCTTGACAGGCCCACACTAATCATAAGGGAGCAGGACCAGGGCTCCAGGAGAACATTGAGGAACCTAACGATTGTCTGGGAAAACTTTCTGGAAAAACTGGAGCTTTCAGCTCTGGGGCTTGAAGGCTAAAAACAGTAATACCTTGTTGTAGTGATTCGATGACATGAGAAATGAGTGCATTAGGAGGCGTGACGCTTGGTATTCAGGCCAAAAAGTTCAATTTTCTTGATTCTCATGGTTTGAGAGTCCACTAGGTGCCTTTTGGCAAACTCCAAGCGGGCTGTCATGTGCTTTTTACTAAGGAGTGGCTTCCGTCTGGCCACTCTACCATAAAGGCCTGATTGGTGGAGTGCTGCCTGGATGGTTGAT
>JAOUQW010000014.1:11285894-11306134 GCA_028565825.1 Olivaichthys viedmensis
CCAGGAGATCAGCAGTTTTAGAAATACTCAAACCAGCTCGTCTGCACCAACAATCATGCCACGGTCAAAATCACTGACATCACATTTTTCCCCCATTCTGATGGTTGATGTGAACATTACCTGAAGCTGCTGGCTGTATCTGCATGATTTTATACATTACGCTGCTGCCACACAATTGGCTGATTAGATAATTGCATGAATGAGAAGGTGTACATGTTCCTAATAAAGTGTCCGGTGAGTGTGTGTGTGTGTATATATATATATATATATTATGCTGTTACCATGGCAACGTTTACATGGATGCTACAGTCACTGTTTATATCAGAAAACCAAGCGTAGACTAAAATACTGAAATATTAGTAAGGAAAATACATGACATGTAAATGAATTTTTATAAATACACACTGTTGTTGCACTTCTACAACAGAAGACATTGTGGGTATTTTATCAGGTAAAGCACAGCTTATATAAGCTTTTCATGTACTTATGAAGGAGCAGCGGGTGAGGAGGGGACCCGAAAATCTTTTTTTTGCCTAGTGCTATCTGGCCATTTAATCCAGCCCTTGGAAGAGCAGAAGTAGAGAGAGAGAGAGAGAGAGGTTAGAAAAAAGCTAAGCTGTAAGAATGTACTGATAGAAAGATGCCGATTCTGTTGTTGCAGTCGAGTCGACTGTGCTCTCATAGGACAGACAAAAGCATTAGTGGGTACAGGAGTGGGCTTTTGGCTCTCAGCTTTTGCTACTTGGCTGGCTAAGTTCAGGGACACTTAAAAACTTGTGCTCTCTCCCTCTCTCTCACTCTCTCTCTCTCTCACTCTCTCGCGCTGTCTTTGTTGTTCGGTGCATTAGCAGAGAAAGGTGAGACTGGGAGCTTAAATAGCATGTCTGTGTTCCAGTCCTCCAGAGACTCTCAGACCTCTCTGTAACATTCCTCTACCCGCTGCCCATATCGCACCAGGGCAATCTGGTCCTCCTCTAGTGGGCAGAGTTACAACTTTGATCCCTGCTGGAATAAAGGCACAGTGCTTTTTTCATAGTTTTCTTTTTCTGCAGCTTTTTATAGGCTTCTGTAGAGCTGGATAGGACATAATTCCAATAACCAATAACCAATATTTAAGTAACTGTACTGTTACTATACTTAAGTATCATTTTAGGGGATTTGTACTTTACTCAGATCATTACTCAGATATTATTTCTTTTTGCCCAGCGACCAATTCAATCCATCATGTTTCGGTGCATTTTAACTGTATTTTTTAACTACATAACTATATTAACTGTGTCTCGGAGAGTACGAACACGTTTTAAATACGTATCTGGGATTATACTATAAATAATGAGAAATAAAGTCTTTTAAAAGATGGGGGGAAAAAAAATTCACTTTTCAAAGACATAGAAACGATGACTATTGTGGTCATATACAAGATGTCAAACGCAATATTTTTAGTGGCCAAATCAAGGTGGACCAGGACCGATCGAACATATACATTACATTACATTTACATTTAGTCATTTAGCAGATAGTTTTATCCAGCGCAACCTACAAAAAATGTGCAAACAGTTAAAGACGCAACGATACAAAGCAAACAGTGAATCTGCAAGGACTCATAACCTGAAAGACAAGAGTCTACATCTAGGTGGTGACAAAAAGACTATTTCAAAACTTAAGTGCATAAAAATACAAAAGACAATCAGTGATGAAAAGGACAATTTCAAATCTAAGTGCATACATCATACAAATAAATTGAAAATCAAGAAGTAGTGTAAAAAAAAAAAAGTCAATCAATGGAAGGTAAGTAAGACCAATGACAACGTCTTTATTTTATTTAAGTCAGGCCCATAAATAACTGACCTAGTAATGGACATCCATGGACGTCTCTGGTTAGGCGCTGCTCACTGGGATTTTACTATAAATAATGAGAAATAATGTACATATAACTATATCAAACTTTCTATCAAATGGATACCAATTTGTATAGATACCACAACCAAATAATTTTTGTGCAAGAACTGCATATTAGTCGCAGCACCGCTGGAGTCTGTTCATTTTTAATACCAATGTCTGATTCTAATTTAGGTTAAAATCTTGTGATTTCTTTTCACTTTGAAATACATGAGTGGACACTTTTTAACTTTCACTCGCATATATTTTTGATGACCAATTTCCGCTCATAATGGGTAAGACTTTATTCTATTTAGCCAACTATATTTAACCGCTAAAAATTTGTTAGCTTCTGCAATAATCTATGTGTTAAATTATTGCACTATACAGTCTTCCTTCACGCCGCTACGGTCAGTGATTTAATTCACAGGAGGCGATTATCTAAACAGAAACCATTGATTGTTTCCTGCCAAAGGGATTTCTGGATCGCGTCCACGCTGATGTACTGAGTGAGTGCGCCTCTAATGACCTGGCTGTACTTAAAAGAAAAGAGCTAATTGGCGGCTACAGACCGGGCTGTCAGAGAGAGGCAGATAAAAATCAGATCCCTTTCTCTTTCTTTCTTTCTCTTTCTTCACAGCTACTGTAGCTCTCAGTCTCTTCCTGGAGGGAAAGAGAAAGGGTTTAAAAGGACAAATGCATGCCCATTTTGCCGGTTAGCCTCGGGGAACTGCGAGGCCCCTTTATGGCGGATTAGAGCTCAGTTGTGCAAGCTGGAGCCCTCTCGTCCTCTGCGGTTGGGACCACAATGCCACTTTAGCTGTCTTAGTCCCCTGCGTTTTTGCACTGCACCTGGGGTTTGACCTCTTCTGTTGCTTTCCAGAGTTTCCTGCCCCTTCATTTTTTCTTTCCAATCGCTCAGTCTTGACGCTTCCAGTCTCTTTTTGTCTGTCTCGATCTCTATCTCGTCTGTGTGGCCGGCTGCCCAAAGCGACCGAGCCACCGCTGTGTCTGATGGAAACTGGCAACCCAAAACCAGTTGGGCCGATTGATTGCCTTTCCCACTCCTCCACTCTTTCTGCATACTTAACCAAGACTTAACCAGAGAGGACTAAGACTCTCAGGTGTAGCGCACCCTCAAACTCGTTTCTCTTCTGTAATCCAACACGTTTCCAAAAGGAATTCAAATCATAACTCACCCTTGATATCCTCCCCCTTGTTGTTTTTTAAAAGATGCGATGAGTTGCAGTGGATCAATAGGGATGATGGCAGAAAGAGAGAGATGTATGTGACTGCCATGTCGATCGGGTGCTGAGGCTCTCGAGCATGCACCGAGAATTTACGCTTTTACGCTCTAAACAATAAAGTGGGATACAGCAGGCATTTTCAATTACGAGCTATGTTTTCAGCCCGAAGTAAAGGAAGGGAGGGACGAGAGGCAGCAAGAAAGTAAAGAGAATAAAGGGAAAAAACCTTCTTTTGACAGTTGCTTTGTTCATTTTGGCCTCAATTAACTGTCAAAAGGTATTTCAGACAAAAACCATTAGAAAGCATACAGGCTTTCCAAAATAATAAGTATACTTATTATTCTAGTAAGCCATTTGTTTGTGGGCACAGGACAGCTATCCTTGAGTTGACATACCACCTGATTCAAGTGACAGTTTTTTGTTGACATAGGGTTGTGTTATGACACTTTCCAACCTGTCTTACTTGTATGTCAGAACATCATGACAACTGAGTACTCAGTGTACTTCTGCTATGTCAAAGTCACATAATGGTAATGAAGTGACATAGGTGGCTAAGTGAGGTTAATTGGAAAACTGAATAAAGGTAAACTCTTCCAAAAGAAGCTCTGCAGCGTCTCCTGAACTTGGCACTTGGTGGAAACATCAACATGAAAACCTGCATCAAAAGACTGCTACATAGAGAAAGATTTTACAGTTACAATCATGACACTGTATTAACGGAGTAAATACTTATTAACTTAAGTAAAGTTTTACTATTTATAAGATTTTTATTAAAACTTGTGACACCATAATGACAGAGACTGGAAAATGCCATAACACAACCTTATGTCATCATGAATCTATATCACTTGACTCAGGTGTTATGTCAACCTAACATCAAAATTGACATCTTTATGACAGCTGACGCCTGTCGGAATAAGCCTTTATAAATGTTTATGTAGGTTTATGTCAGTTGTCAGAAAGGGCTTAAGTAGGTTTCATGTGGCGCTGTGAACACTGTGCTTATGTAAAGTTTTTAGTTACAGTTACACCCTAACTTCAACTTTTTATTACTTTTCATATAAGTTGAGTTATAGGGGCAAGCTATATTTGAACAAGCAAGACGGAATATCAGTACATGACCCCAAATAGCTCCTTGTTTTGATTTAGAAAGAAAAAAAAATACAATATCTGCTGATGTCCTCTGAGCTGCACGATGTTTTAGTATTGGCATTTTGAAATGCTGTGGTATTTCCCTTCATAACTGTGTCAGTGGCTTGACCTTGTCTGGGTTTTTTGGGTAGCAGCTCGCGTGTAAGGGTTGCACTAATATGCTAATGACTGGATTAAAAAATTCTCCATGTTTGGATTATTTGATCTTTATGCACCGTTTGGTCCCACACAAAGCGTGACCAGATCCATGTCCTTTACTCACAGACGTAACGCACACGCACACGTCGCAGATTATGAATAATGAATGAGAGGGCATTTTTAGAAGCAAGGTGAAAATGGCACAAAATCATCCCTGATCTATTTTTTTGCTTGTCAGTATAGCGTAATTAGTTTCACACCAGCTCAATCACACTCACTGTGTCTCTAAATACAGCTGTGGAGCTTTTATGCTGTACGCAGCATTGGGACGCTATTGGATACACTTTCAGGTCAGAGGCCAGGAATTCCTGTAAACAGAAGCTCATCAGGGTGTGTAATAACGCCTGATGGTTATCTCTCGCTGTGTTTGCCTCAAAGCTTCATCACTGTCCTCTTCACACCACAGAGAACAGGCATAAGGCAGATAACATCAGTAACTCCCACGAGGGACACACAAAGACCCAACTTAACGCCAAGTCTAACTCCAGCACAAGGCCTCTTCCCTCGCTATCAATTGCCACTTTGTTCACTTCTCTTTTGCCGTTGTGGATGGACCCCAACAAATCATCCCTAGCTAACCCTCTGTGTGTGTGTGTGTGTGTGTGTGTGTGTGTTGCTCTGGTTTTTAGTTTCATTACAGAAAAGCGATGTGTGGGTGTGCCATGCACTAAAATGTCATTGTTGTCTTTACTCCCCTGCTCGCTGACCTTTTCTCAAAGGCCAATGACAATGCACAGTAAACTGATAATGGTTTATTTAGAAACTTTGAGTTACTACTTTTTGTGTATCCTTTTTTTTTTTTTGCACATACGGCTAATTGTTGTGAAGTTTTAAGCCCGAATTTAAAAGAAGCATTCACTCCAAGAGAAGACTCCAAGAGTTAAATTGGGATTTAGGAGGTGGGGGAGCTCTGCTTCTTTCTGGAAACAGTATGGTTCAATTTATGTGTTGTTATATTGAGTTCACAACATTGATGGCATGGAAATGGGATTAAAACACATTTTAGATATCAGTTTCTGTCTTCAGGGGCTTAATTTAACTCGCCACAGTTGGGTGGCCAGACCTTTTCATTTTGAATTTTTTTTGTTTGTCTGTTTTGACATCAACAAAGATTTCTGGCAAAGATACATAATACAGTAAAGCCTTTAAACCAGCAAAATCAACAATATCAAGTCTTCTTTTTACCTTTTTAATATTAGTTCATAGTCATTTCCTCTGGCCATCAATATCTCACTCAACTCTTAACTCTGCTGAATTGAGAATGTGATTAGCAAGTTGAATCTATACTGGTATCTAGCTAGCTTGATAACTAGCTAAGTTGCTATTGTGCTCTCTTATAGAGTGCATTTAGTAACCATTTTAAAGTAATTGCCTATAAAATGTAATAAAAATCTGTTGACATGAAATATGAAATAGAAATAGTCCCTCTGTATGACATGAAATAGGCCTTATGTATAAAGACAACTTTGATTTAGTTTGCTAAAGTTCAGTGGTGACAATTTCTGGCTATGCAAAGTAGGCTAGCGTTATAGCAGAAAATAAACAAAACGGCTACTTAAAGGTTGGGGCATCATTAACTATTTTATTTAGCAATTTGAAATAAAACAGGAGGAAGGATTGAAAAGGTACTTGGAGGATTGTGAAAATCAGCAGGATGAGAGGAATCATAGCTATAAACATGCAGCGGCAAAAAAAAAGGCGGGGTTTCAAGCGATCATGGGACGTTAGAAGAGGAAAGGGGCTGGATGATAGTAAAGCTAGTAGCTGTCTATGGTGTCGGCTTTCAGTGGTATTTTAATACATTGAATACCTAAATGAATTTAATTAAGATTGTATTAGAAATTATTTAGATTTTTATTCGATTATAGTACCAGAGCTCAAGTAAACCAAAGGTGCCGGACCTCCTATCCAATTTAACCCATGCTCCAAGATGGGGAAATCATCTTTAGACATTCCACAAGTGATTCCAAGTAGCACTGCATATCTGCGTATCAGCTACTGTGTACTAGGCGTTCACTATGGTAGTCTATGGAGAAGGACACAGATTTTGGCCTCCAGTCATCTGTTCCTCTCCAGCCAGAGAAACCCAGAAAAAGAGGGATACGGCTAAAGTGAGGGGAGGGGTAGGGTGTGTGTGTGTTGTGGGGGGGGTTGCTGACCTCACTCTTCGACCCAGACTGCAGTTGATAGCGTGTGTGTGTCAGTCTGTGTGAGACCCACTTGAGGAGATAGTGTGACACTAAATTAACAATGCATTAACTTTCTCCCTGGTCTCTAGATATTCGGCTCTGACCTTCAAATTGTAGATTCGCCACACACACACGCACACACACACACACACACACACACACACACACCACACAAGCAGCCAAACTCTTTCAGAGGTACAGACCAAAGGCTTTTATTCTACTAAAATGCCCTCCCATTGACCTGCATTGGAGTGTGTAAACCAATCTGAAGTCCTGATCTTATGAAAGATTAAACATGGGATCAGTAGAAACACGAGGGCCAATTGATTTGGTGGGTTTAATTCCACCTGACCTGCCAAACAAAAGAAAAAAAGATAAAAAGCAACAAAGATGCAGAGAACCACTGCAACTTTGCACTTTGCACAGCTCTTGATAACTGAGTCAATATATCACGTCCACTATCTATAGCTAGATAACGATCTCTCTTTTCGTCACTCAGCAATATTAGTTTTCCTCTCCAACTAGCAACCAACCAATAAACCTCTAGACCTTTAGCAGAATTAAAGACAATCTGAAATCAAAACTGACCTGTGAGTTCATGTCCCTTGTTGTATTGTGACGATTCTTCAATATCAATATCAAGACAAAATTCTTGTTATTCTGTAATCTTCCATCAAAATGCGATGACCTTTGACGACGCACGTGTGGGCAGAGAAAGAATGGTATGAACCAATAATATCATGTCATTTCTTACAATGCAATAAAATCACAATGAATAAAACCAATAGAGAAGTCTAGCCTTATATTATTTCCTGCCCGAATATCCTTGTTCAGTCACATTAAGGATAAAAATTCAGTAGGGCTTTCGGAGATCCGTCAAGCACTCTCTGTACAGGTGGGAGTTGTAGAAGGACATCAGCAACAGCTGGCATCCATTAACGCCACACTGCTCGCTGAACAACTACAAAAACTGACCATGTCGTCTGTAGCACCGCGACTGCAAACCACCCCGATCATCACTCAGCCCGATAAGTATGATGGCAACCCTGAAAAATGTCAAGGATTCTTGCTACAGTGCTCTCTGTACTTTTATTCACGCGCTATCCGCAGTGATCGGAGCCGGATTACTCAGATCATAGCGCTGCTAACCAGAAAAGCCCTACGCTGGGCTACCACTGTATGGAACAGCGAGTGTGAGGAAACACGCAACTACAAAGACTTAATTGAACTCTTTAAGAATGTCCTTGATCATCCACCTGACGGAAAGGCAGCCGGCGAGCAGCTGATGACTTTAAAACAAGTGGCCGGGTATGCGCGCTCTGTGGCCGAGTATGCGCTGGAATTCTGGGAGTCAGTGGAATGATGTAAGAAGAAAGGAGGAGGAGCCCGCCTCCGAGCCCATGCAGCTCGGTAATACCCGGATTCTGGAAGAAGAGCGAGCACGTCACTGCAATCTCCACCTATGTTTTTACTGTGGAGAGGCAAGTCAGGCCATAGCCCAATGCCCGCATAGACCGGTACAAAACCTGTACACCTTGAAGCCAGCACTCTTCACAAGGAACGCATGTCATTATTCATCACCTCCTCTCCCAAGTACCCCATTGTGCTTGGACTTCCTTGACTGCAAACCCATAACCCACACATCTCCTGGGACACCAAAGAAATTCTGTCCTGGTCCTAATACTGTCATCAGCAATGTCTCCGCTATCCCATCATAACCCTAGCTTCCACTACCATCAAAAGCCCAGAACATACCCAGGAGATCCAAGTCCCACAGAAATATAAAGGCCTCAGTGAAGTATTCAGCAAGGCCAAGGCCAAGGCCTGTGCCCTACCACCACATCGGCCATACGACTGCACTATAGAGCTTCTGTCCGGCACTATTCCACCTAGAGCCAGAGTCTACCCCTTGTCGGTGGCAGAGACCAAGGCCATGGATGAGTACATTAAAGAAGCCCTAGCACAAGGTTACATTCGCCCATCGAAATCTCCTGCCTCTGCTAGTTTCTTTTTCATTCAAAAGAAAGGAGGAGGACTCAGACCATGCATAGACTATAGGGGGTTAAACCAAGTCACAGTTAAATACAGGTACCCACTATCTTTAGTTCCCTCAGCCCTGGAACAACTACGAGAAGTCACCATTTTCACCAAACTAGACCTACATAGCGCATACAATTTGGTGCGCATCAGAGAGGGAGATGAATGGAAAATGGCCTTTAGCACCACCTCTGGTATCTCGTAATGGCTTATGGACTTGTAAATGCCCCATCAGTGTTCCAGGCATTCGTTACTGACGTGCTAAGGGAAGCTCTGGGCAAATACGTCATCGCTGACATATAATCTACTCTAATTCCCAAGAGGAGCATGTTACGCATGTCAGACTGGTGCTTCAAAAACTCTTAGAAAATCACCTGTTTGTAAAATTGGAGAAGTGTGAGTTTCATGTTAAGACGGTGGCCTTCATGGGGTATATCATTAGCCAAGAAGGAGTAATCATGGATGCGGAGAAGATGACAGCAGTCATGAACTGGCCCCCACTGCAAGGCATTACGGTCGTCCAAAAATTCTTGGGGTTTGCAAATTTCTACCGCCTGTTCATTAGCGGTTTCAGAACCATAGCATCTCCACTCACATCGTTACTAAAAGGAGGGAGAATAACACTAGTATGGACACCCCAGGCCGAGCAGGCATTTCAGACCCTGAAAAAGGCATTCACCACAGCCCCCATTCTCAAGCATCCAGACCCATTAGCTCCATTCATTGTGGAGGTTGATGCCTCAGAGACGGAAATGGGAGCCATTTTGTCTCAGCGACAGGGCGAACCTCTGAAACTATAACCCATAGCATTCTTCTCCCGAAAACTATCCCCAGCGGAACGTAACCATGACATTGGTGACAGAGAATTACTCGCAGTAAAAATAACATTGGAAGAATTGAGGCATTGGCTCGAGGGGCAGAACACCCATTCGTGGTATACACGGATCACAAAAACCTGGAATATCTGAAGAAAGCCAAGCCTTTGAAACCACGACAAGCCCACTGGGCTTTATTTTTCTCACGATTACAGTTTACCCTCTTTTATCGCCCATGGAAAAGTTAGGCATCACAGTGAGTCTGACTTCAGGCTATCACCCACAGGCCTACGAGTAGGTTGAACGAGCGAACCAAGAGATAGGGAGGTTTCTGAGAATGTTCTGTGCCGATAACCAGGAGGATTGGGTGAGATACCTGCCATGGGCGAATATGCCCAGAATTCCCTACGACATTCAGCAACACAGCTCTCTCCCTTTCAGTGTGTCTTGGGCTTCCAGCCACCCATGTTCCCAGGGAATCCTATGGAAACGAATGCCCCAGCAGTGGATGAATGATTCCAAAGAAGTGAAGCTGACTGGGAAAGCACGCACCAGCAACTCGAGGAGGTAGCCAGAAGGAACAAGCAAGTGGCTGATCGCCGTAGAGCCGCAACGCCCCGGTATCAGCCGGGTGATCGAGTATGGCTGTCTACCAGGGATCTCAATGTCGGTCATAGATGCAGAAAACTCAATCACCGCTATATTGGGCCCTTCAAGATAGTCTGGCAAATTAACGAGGTCACATACAAACTGGAACTACCGCCACAATATCGCATTTCACCATCATTTCATGTCTCCCTGCTCAAACCTCTGGTCCCAGGTCCGCTCAGTGAGAATGAGCTTGATCACGCTCCACCACCACCTCCAAATCTAGATAGACAAGTTGCATACACAGTATAGGAGACACTGGACTCAAGGAGAAGATAAGGAGGTCTCGAGTATCTCATAGACTGGGAAGGATATGAACCAGAGGAGAGGACGTGGGTTCCTGCAAGAGATGTTCTGGATCCACTCTTGATTCAAGCTTTCCATGCCTGTCACCCAGATCGGCCAGCCCCAAGGCCATGAAAGAACCCAAATCCAATACCTAGAGGAAGACAGACAAGCACCTTGATGGGGGGGTTCTACGGCTGGAATCCAGAACTCCATTTCCCACAATACTTCTTCATTACATGACACCTCATCTGACTCACTTCCTCGTTCACAATCTCCCAGCTTCTGATCATGTACACCTGTCCCTCATTACACCTCACCCTATATAAACCCAGAAATACCCACACATCACTGTGAAGTCTTGCTCCTGTGTACAGTGACAATTCTAAGCGTTATTCTGATTGAGATTCATGTGTTTGACCCGTTGTGTTTACCTGACCTCCGATCCTACCTTTGTCTCTACTGTGTTGTTTGCCGATTGCCTGACCTTTGCCTGTGACCCGACTTTGATTCTGTCTGACCCGTTTGATCTGTCTGCCAGTGAATCTGCTAATAAACCCTGCATTTGTATCCAAACCAGCATGCTTCGTAATAGTAATTGGATTTGTTGGATTTGAAGGGGTTAACCCTTCTGATATCCATCCTTATCAATGCACATAAATGTAGTCTGAATCATATTATATAAAGCAGACATATACAGGTCAATGGCAGAAACAGCCATTATAGTAACATAAGAATTTACACAAGAACTCACCACATCTGCCTTAATCAGACTTAAAGATAATAAAAACAATTCTGCACAATGCATTTTATGGCTCAACTAAGGATTGATTTTGTTTCAGTCAAAATCCTTCTTGTGGGTTATCAGTGCTGAATGATACCTAAAATTAGAACTACGAGTAAAAGGACCTTTTCCCCTTTTTTTTTTTTTCAATTTATTCCTGGCAAAATCAACAGCTCACAGGGATAAATATTACTGTGTGACTTGCATTTTCACGTGGCAAGTACCCTACAGCTAGTCGAACATTTTCTACGGCTGTTGAAAGCCATATGATCAAATGCATGCCTCTGGGACTGACTGTGACATCAAACCGCATATTATGCTATTTGCTGTATCTGTAGTGTTCAAACGCGTCCGCGCCTAATCTCCGAACATGTCAAAAACATATTTACAACAGTTTGGCAACATTATCCCTCCTCCCTTCGCAGCTCAGCCAATCCCCTTGGGGGCCTCTGTGCTCCAAGATCCCCCCTGCTGTGAACTGTTTTCCCAACCATGCCACGGAAATGCTGGAGAAATAAATATTTTGCAGGGTGTTGCTTCCACAGGCGTAAATTCGTGCCCCGTTGCTTTAATGGGTTGGAATGACATGGAGATAGATGGGTTGTAAATCATAATTAAGATAGGGAAAACATTTCTGTCAGATGAAGATGTGCCTCTTGGACAGTAAGTGTGACACAGAGTGGCCGAGACCCGAGGTGAATTGTCAGTAATGCTAATGCTGTCGAATTCATTCCCCCCTGATTTTAATGTCTTTATTCCGGCCTATGTGGAGGATGTTAAAACAATGCAAAATGAAAACCATCGACATCTATCTGTTTGTCTCTCCTTCTTTCTTCCACCTGTAGGTCGACCGCATGCCATGTAGAAGTTGCCGAGGGGCAGTGTTGTAGTCCCATTACTAGCTAACTAGCTATAATTGCAATTGCCTGGTGTGTGTTTCCAGGCAATTGTCTCCTAACACCTGTAAAACATTCTGCTCTTTAAACAATACACATAAATAAACACTGACTTACTGAGACACAGAGATTAGAGTCAGTTGCTCCCATGTGGGGCTTTATAATGTCTTCTGTAATTAAATCGCACTGGATATTAACGCTACAAGCCACTTTAAAGCCCAATCAGTAAATGCCAGAACACAACATGGCTGGACTAGTCTTTTAGAAACAATTATAAACTGAAGGCCATCTCAGTTTCCTTAAAAATGAATGTGTGATCATGGAAGCTAAATGGACAATAAAGGAAACTGGATTTGCATTTCCTTAAGGAAATACACAGTGCTTGTAAGAAATAAATAAATAAATAAATAAAGATACAAAGAAATAAATTTTTCTTTCTTTGTATCTTTATTTATTTATTTATTTGCACCTGCAAAGATATGGATGGAGTAGTAAGAAAGAAAACCAAAAAAAAGGAAAAAAAGATAAGGAGTAAGTAAGAAAGAAAGAGAAAGAAAAAAATGGTGGGAATGAGAGAGGAAGTGAGACAGGAAAAGAGTGAAAAGATAGAAAAAAGAGGAAGAATGAAAGAAAGAAATACAGGAAGAAAGAGAAAGAAAAACGAAAGTGTTAGAGGCGCAGAAAAAAAGTAAAAGGAAAAAAGAAAGAAGAGAAAGAAAGGAGAAAGTAAAGAAGAGGAGACAGTGAGCGAGAGAAGGGGGGGCCTACAGTGTTCACCTGCATGTGAGTTGAAGCAAAGCTGCTGATTGGACAGCTGTAAAACCCAATTGTGATTTCACCAGATGGCAGTTGGAATTAAAACTGTCAGACATTCCGACAATGTATTTCAATTAAAATAATGTCAATGGTTAAATATAAGTATTTAATTATTTTTTCTTAATCCTTGCTGAAAAGATCTACAAAACAAATATGCAATGGAGTCTGTATGTTAAGCAGTTCAAACTAAATTCATCTAAAAAAGGTTTAAAAAGAAGAAGAAGAAGAAGAAAAAGAGCACAAAAGCAACAGAGGAGATTTCACATCCTAAAATGTGGGTAATTGACTGGGAATAAACCCTATAGCTCAAAATATTGGAAGACTTTCTGTATGAGGTGTGGTTCAAGCCAGACGTGCCGATCAAAAGCATAGCAAGGTGATGACCAAAACCTAAAGTACTCTATACATTGACATTGTGAGTTATCAGAAGTCTTCACCCGGTACCATTATGTCATTTCTAGGAAAAACAGTCAAGAGTTTGGCTCGGTCTCATTATAAGTACATCTTTTATGACATGTCTTAGATTACAGGCATGCACTACTAAGGGTGTGGTATCAAGGTCTCTTACATTAGTATGCAATCCTGGCGGTGAGACATAGTTAACCTGTCAACCCATTCTCACTTTTAGTCAGAGTCAGACTTAACGCTCTGCACTTGTGCCAGGTTAGAGGGTGAGTTCCCTTCGAGCTCTGCCCATCTAAAGATAGCTATTGTTATCTAACACAGTATGCTCCAGCTCCAGTCAGCTCGATGGGAAGTTAAGACATCAGCAGATAGTACAGCATTCAAGTGATGTTCCTATGTGTTTAAAGGCGAAAGATATAGCTACTTAACATGGCAAGCCTCTATAGTATAAATTCAGCAAGGAAAGTAGTTAAAGATGCCACATACACACACTGATACACACAAATACACAGGAAATATCACTAGGCTTTCCAATGGACATTAAAAGACGAATTACGCTAATCAAAATATTAAAAGCTGAAATTGTGTAAACTAAGTTACATGGACTTGTGGGAATAGTGCACCTTGTTCCAGTACTGCTACAATACGTTTTCCGCTGGGTGGACAACATTTTTTATAATAAAATGTATTTATTTTTTAATAACTACCAAAGTCGCTCAATAGCTGGTTAACATTGTAGTGGCTGTTATTATCGACTTATTCTTGTATTATAACCTGCTAGTCATCTAAATGATTCCTGATATTTTTTAAATAAGTTAGAATATTTATGATAAGATGCATATATGATCTTTTGATTGGGATACATAATAAACTGGCAACTTAGTGCATACAGATGAGTGCAAAGGTTTACACACCCTCAGTACAACATAAAGAAGTACAACAAAGAAATGCAATTTATAGCGACAAGACATTTATTAGTGTGTGCATTTTTCTGTTGATTTCGCCCTATGTTTGGGATCATTGTCTTGTTACAGGACACACCCCCATTTTTTTTTTGTAGATAAATTGTAAAATAGAGGTGCTTTTTTTTTTCTTTTTTCTTTCGACAAAAACCATGGGGGATGCAAACTTTTGCACTCCATTATATATGTAAATACAGTAGGTATGCACTGAGTTGCCAGTGTGCTAATTACTAAGTGTTTACTGTGTTCAGTCTATGCATGCTCCTTTACACTTTTGTCAGTGCATTGATTTGCACATGCACGCAAGTTTTACTCGATTTCTCTCCAGCACTCTCGGTCAGCACTTTCCAAGTCGGAAATAACTCAATATGCAAAACACATTTGACGTGTTTTAAATAAATCACACAATTCAGCATATTCGAGACTAATTAGTGATTATATTTGGGTAATGTAAATGTTAAGTGGTTTGGATTAGCTGTATTTAAGTGCTAAATCATTTCTGCGCAGCACGTGGTGGAGCAGGTGTGCGGGAGACAGGTGGTGCGCAGCCGATGGCGGTGGTAGTGGTAGTGTTGGTGGTGGTTGAGGTAGAAGTGGTGGTAGTGGTGGGGGATTTGAAAGAAAGGAACATGCTCCGAAAGTGATGGGGGCGTCAGGATGGAACCGCAGCCTCTCTCGCAACTGTCACCAAGATCTGTGGCGGTGCAGCAAGCGCTACACGACTCAGCCTATCCACTGCTGTCACACCACTGTCACCCTGCACCCAGAGACAGCGAGAGAGAGGGAATGAGGGAGGGAGGGAGACGGGTGACCTGTCGCAGACTGATAGAGCATGAACTTGACGGGTAAGACTGACACTGCGGAGGGAGGATGAGTGTTAAGAGTGTAAAGAGAGAAAAAGTGGGGAAAGTAGTGAGAAAAAAGTCAAAGAGTTATGGCTAACGTATATTTACACGAAGTCATACACCTCTTTCGCATTCAAAACCTAGGCATACTTTTACTGGTAATTAGAGATGACACAAAACAACGTTTGCTTTTGGCGTACAACAAATCAACGAATTTGGTGGAATTTACATTTCAAACACTGAAACACAGAAAACTGTTTGGAAAAATTATGTATATTCTGTTGTCAAAGTAATATAGACTCAAGACAACAAGGTGGTAAATGTATTGTCTTTAGACATTTTCTTATTCTCTGCACTAATGCAGCCACCCTAGTGAGTTTTTTCTTTTAAAAGAACTAACATAGAAAGTCAAAAATTTATAAAATCAATCTAGGAAAAGTCTTGATAAAGGTCTGGAATTTTCTCAGGTGGAAGGGGAAAGAACCCTGAGTGGCAAACAGCTCTTTCATTTCTGCTCCAATTTCCAGACATTTCTCCTGTTATTTTTTTCCATTGACTTTAGGCTTTTCCTGCTGTTGTCGCATCACTAAGGCTAATGGTTTAAATCCTCCATCACAAAACATATCAGCTTCTGTTCATACATAAGCCCTCCTGATAATTTTCCGGGAAGTGTACCAGATCTCGTCTTGTAGAGTTGCCACATCAATTTTCCCAGGATTTCAACTCTGGCTTGTGTTCACACTTAACCACTTTTTCAATTAATTGCCATTAAATCCTTGTGTAAAAGTGCATGTGTGAAAGAGGCTATCAGGAAAATGATGGCTAGAGATGGGTATGATGCTGGCAGCATACATTCTTAGAAAAAATGTTTCCATCTAGCACCCTAAAGAGTTCTTTGGTTTGTCTACTTTGTGGAAAGGTTCTGTGTAAAACCCTAGAACCCCCTTGTCCCTTTCAGAAAAAAGTTTCCAAGTAGAACCCATTTGGAAAGCTACAAAGAGCTTAAATCTAGCACAATGAAGG
The DNA here is from genome assembly GCA_028565825.1 of Olivaichthys viedmensis. Lineage (NCBI taxonomy): Eukaryota > Metazoa > Chordata > Actinopteri > Siluriformes > Diplomystidae > Olivaichthys > Olivaichthys viedmensis. The sequence continues at coordinate 11,302,075 of JAOUQW010000014.1, forward strand.
ATTCTTTGTTTTTTTTCCCATTGGGGGAACTCTTAAATATTCCACACAACAGAGAGATTAGAAGCTCTTCAGCAAGCTAAAACTGGTAACCATCCATAGAACCCTTGAGGATCCCCTTTCTCTAAGAGTGTAACCCTATATGGTAAATAATAAAGCTCTTCAGTTCTTGCTGAAAAAAAAATTAAACGCTTAAACGTTTCTACGTCTGTTCCTACAACACACAATATGTCATAATTATCATCAAAATTAATATAATTATTAAGAAGGATTTATTCTAATCGAGTAACGCTTTATGACTCATTTCTTTATTCATCACTAATTACTATAGCACATTTATTTAACTAACTAAGCTGTACCAGCCCATATGCCTGCAGTCTTCTACAGACCAAATTGTGTAGCGAGACAATAGCAAATGCGAAAAAAATAAATAAATATACAATTCCAAATAAACCCTGGCATCGTTTTCCCACGAGCTTGTCCCAGAGATTTCACACAGTGTTAGTTTGCCACACCATGTGGGCTGGTATTGAACAGTAAGGGTCAATTGCAGTGTGACTTACTGAGGGAACTGTTCACCGTAGGAGGTATATGGTTTGGCAGGCACTCGCGGCGAGATCCAAAACTCAGGCATGTTCGAGCCTGAGAAGGTTTAATTTAATCCCGTCTCCGGTGTCGGGCGCGTTTCACCTGGAGAAACGCCACTCAGACACATAAAGTAGGCCAATTCTTTTCATAACACTACCTGGGGGGAAGTGATATGTCTGCTGACAATGCGCCTTTGAAACAGTAAATCATTTTCTTTTGGAACAGGGGAAGCTGTTACCAGATCATGTGTTGATCTTCCCGTTTCCAGGCCTCTAATTTTAGCTTTTCTGAACATTGATTTTTTTCCCCTTCCGTCACGCTGTGACCCGTCAGTCCTCTAATCGCTGTCTCAGGGTGACAAGGACTCGCGGATCAGCCGTTCGGGGCAGGTGGGGAACATGCTAACTTTAGAAAGTCATGCTCTCTCGGGTTACCAAGCCGCTTTCTGTGGGTTTGAAACAGCAGAGTCATTGCGCTATAAGAGGCTCAAAAGAGGAACTTTAAAGTTGAGATTTGTTCTCGGGTTTGTGAAAACTGCTCACTGGTTGTAAATTTGTGGCGCCTAAATTCAAGGCGAATTTTTGAAGCTGTTTCATTTTATCCTTAATTTAATTTAATGTGGCTGAGATTTGAATCAAGCTGTGGTTTAATCCTCAAAACACATCCTAAAAATATAGAGTATATAGATTATTCCCCCAAACATTTTATGCATTATTTCAAATAAATAGATACACAAATGGTATATGGTATATGGAGATTTGGTTTCATCCCAAATAACTCAAATAACTTCAGATCAACTCTTTCATTGCTGGCGGTCTTAACTGATAGCAAACCACTGTGCTGATATCTTCCTATCCTCCTCCTAGCATCCTCCTCATTTAAGTGGTAGATTTGGCTCCAAATCTACAAGCTAGCAGCTCTTCCCTTTTTCTAAAAGCTCTATTAAGTCCTGTAGCAATCCAGACCCAGACCCAATCGCTTCATCTACGTGCTGTGTCACTCCAGATAGATAAATAAATAATAATACAAAACTGTAATATATGCACCTCCAGGTGACACACATGGGCCGGCAGGCAGCCCTGCTGACAGATGGGGGCTTTAATATGTTCAGTCTTTGATCACATCTATGGGGGACACGGTGTTTGAAGCGGCAGATAAACCGTTTAATATATACCACGTCCCCAGGCACAGTGAAAAGGGGGTGGGGGGTGTTAGGATGGCGACGTCGATGTGAAGCCGAGATGAGGCAACTTGTCCAAGGTGGATTTGACAGTTTCTAAAATTGCCTTCCGAGGTTTTTTCTTTTTTTTCTTTTGATGTTTCTTTTGCTAAATCATGGAAATAGAGTTTTATGGTGTCAGAATGAATTTGGATGTATGGGGCCTGTGAGAGATTTTTGGGTGTGTTTGCAGTGGTCCGATGAATCGTGTGTGTGTCTATGTAGATGAGAGAGACATAGAGGGTGGGAAAGCTTTCTAAGCTTTGCGTGGATTCACATTATAAAGCCGGCATACCTTTACTGGTAATGTTCTGGATTTGTGTCATTCAAACTTGCAGCCTTCAATCAGTATTTTCCCAAAATGCTTAGATTAGTAGTTGCTATGAAAGTCCCATTACACTCTTTGAAAAAAGGTACTAAAATGTACCTTTCCTTGTTGCTGGGGTGGTACCCTGAAGGGTACATCTTTTTTACCTTTAGTATGTATATTTTACCTTAGAAGGTGCATGTAGTGTGCCTTTAAAGCTTTACTCTAAAAACTAAATAAAGATACAATAGTGGTCCTTTATGTCCAACTATGTACCTTAAATTCTTTTTAAAGGTATACTCCATTCATGTTTCCAGGTAAAATATACATACTAAAGGTACAAAAGACACCCCAGCGACAAGGAAAGGTACAGTTTAGTACCCTTTTTTATGAGAGTGTATACAGGATGTACATTATAACAAATCAATGGATGTGCTGGAATTTTTAGTTTCAAACACTTTTAATTTCTTTCCACTTACGCCATATTCTCATAGTCTGCTGGTGATTCACAAATGAATTACTGCTTTCCGGACCGTACCATTCATTTGACGAAGAATTTCGTCCTTGGCACAAATGGCCAACAGGTCTTTCATTTCTGAATCGCTCCAAATTTAGCCATTTCTCGTTATTCTTTTTTGTTGACTTCAGCCACCTAAAAATGGTTAGTAATTTCCCAGCTTCTGTTCACACAAGATCCTTCCTGATAATTTCTCGGGAACTGTACTAGGTCTTGTCCTGGTATACGTATAGATTGCTGCACCAATCTTTTTTGACTCTGGCTAGCTTTTACACTTAACTTAAAGGTCCAGTGTGTTTGCTCCACGGGTCTCGAAATTTACATGTTGGTAAAAATTTAGGCAGTGCTGACTTCCGGTTAGCATGGCTGAAATCCCCAGTAACAATGAAGAAACCGGCGGGGTGCGCAGTCTGTAGATTGCTGATAGCCCCATAAAGTTAATTCAGCGCTTCCCTCACATTAGCGTTAGCATTAGCGCCGGGTGTAATGTAAACCGCGACAATGAGCACGTGGTAAACTCTCTGGGGAGGTAGTATGGCCGGCACTTTACAGTCATAAACTCCACCAGCGACGAGCAGTAACTCGAGACTACTACAGCATTCCTGCACCATTCGTTATTGATGTAAACACACAGGCCACCACCACGCGATGAGTGGTTAGCCCGGCTAGCTGAATGGCCACGTCCGGAATGCAGTCGTTGTGCCACGTCTCCGTAAAAACAAAAACACAGCAGTCCCTGAGTTCACGCTGGGTAGTTAGCTGAAGTCTGAGATAGTCCAGTTTATTGTCGAGAGAGTGGACGTTGGAGAGAAGGACAGATGGTAGGACTGGCGGCTAGGGTTAGCCTTTAGCCTAGCATGGATGCCCACCCGCTTTCCGTGCTTCTGCTTCCTCACGCACTGCTTTCAGCGTCCCCTCTCCCGGGTGGCAGCATCAGGCAATGCCGCGGTCCCGAGGCCCAGCTCGTGAAGAATTCCGAAGTTGCGTAGCTTCTCCAACAGTCTATGGTTACAAAGAGTAGAGTTTTGTTTTCCGATGTCCGGAAGTTTCTGCCAATGATAGACATGTTCACCGATGTTTCTGATGAACATTACACGTAAACTAATATACTGAAACGGGCTACAAGTAACAAAAGCACCATATATTCTGGACCTCAGTGGCCACTGCGTGCTACCGCGCCGCCAGCTTGGTGTGTCTCAAGTGTGTCTGTGGGAATTTGTGCCCATTCAGTCAAAGGAGCATTTGTGAGGTCAGGTACTGGTGTTGCACGAGAAGGCCTGACTCGCAATCAATGTTCCAATTCATCCCAAAGGTGTTCACTGGGGTTGAGTTCAGGGCTCTGTGCAGGACACTGAAGTTCCTCCACACCAAACTCATCAAACCATGTCTTTATGGAGCTCGCTTTGTGCACAGGGGCACAGTCATGCTGGAA
>JAOUQW010000014.1:11356120-11366458 GCA_028565825.1 Olivaichthys viedmensis
CTTACCAACATGCTGGGATATGCGAAGAATGAATTTCACTGTACTGTACTTGTATATGTGACAATAAAGGAGCATTCCATTCTATTCTATTCTATTCTTACTTATTAAACATATCACAGATGTAAAAAAAAAGTTATTTGAAATGCTGTACGAATAGCTTTAACCAAAATCAGAATGCCACATTTACAACATTTCCGATGTACCTAAATTACAAAGCCGTATTGTATTCTTTGTGCTTCATCCTGGTTTCATGTTTTGTTGTCTGTTTGATATGAAATTGACTATTTGGCTTCTAAATGCGTGTTTCAGGGCAGGAACTTCCTCCCCCCTACCCCTGGTGGCAATGGCAAACTGAACTACACCGTTCTGATCGGAGAAAAGCCCTGTGCCTTAACCGTATCTGACACCCAGCTGTTGTGCGAATCGCCCAATCTAACTGGACGCCACAAAGTTCTGGTGAGTGAGCACAGCATTGTGGGTACTTTATCACATCATGTCACATTAGAGTCCTCTTTCCTCAGTAGATTAGGATACTATTGTATTGTGGCTATTGTTCGGCTTTAAAGGCAGTTGTAGGGACAGCAAACAGCATCTCAGTACAATGTATTAGAGCTGAGTAGAACTTAATAGCGGCTCTATTCGTGATTTGGAGTGGGAGTGCTAAGCTGACGCCACCTGGCCTGCTGACAGGCAAACGGCAGACAGAATCGCAGATCCGTTTACCATCACAAACACACAAACACAGCTGGCATTGTGTGTCCGTCTGCTGCCGTCTCTGTTTGCTTTAATATTGCATAGTAAAATGCCAACGTTTTACTCAGAGATGGACCTCAAAAGCCATTTTTAGGGATGTCTCTAAACTATACCATGGCTCATACAATATCTCTATAAATATAAAATACCTATAAATGTCTGTGTAGGCGTATTTGTGTCAGATATAGATAGTGTCACATTGAAGGTGTGATGCACAGTTTCCTACTGTGTGCACTGTAAATGATGCTTGTAGGCTCAACACATCAGGACAGAACAGCATAGGATAGCATAGGACAGAAAGAGATGTTAATAGGATAGGACAGGACCTAGCAGGGCAGGATAGGACAGAGAGATGCTAATAGGATAGGACAGGACCGGGCAGGGCAGGATAGGACAGAAAGAGATGTTAAGGAAAGGTCAGAACAACCCAGGACAGGGCAGGTCAGGACAAGACAAGACAAAACACATGACAGAAAGAAATGTTAATAGTATAGGTCAGGACAGGACAGGACTGGACGAGGCAAGACAGGACAGGACTGGACAAGAGAGGACAGGACAAGAGAGGACAAGACAGGGTAGGACAAGACAAGACAGGACAGGACAGGACAAGACAAGAGAGGACAAGACAAGACAAGACTGGGCAGGACAAGATAAGATAAGACAAGACAGGACATAACAGGACAGGACAGGATAAGATAGGACAGGACAAGACAAGACAGGACATAACAGGACAGGACAGGATAAGATAGGACAGGACAAGACAAGACAGGACAAGACAAGACAGGACAAGATAGGACAGCACAGGACAGAATAATTTAAAGCTGAATTCACTAACTAAAGATCTGGAAGTGCAGCAATGATGATCAGTGTATTTTTAATATACTGAAAGACTTTTAATAAAATTTTAATTATACTGTTCAGCTTAGCATGGTTTAGCCACGTTTTTAAAAAAAATTCTAGTAACATTCTTTTTTTCTGCTTTTTTTTCTTAATTGCAGTTCGACAGAGATCATCTAGATACAGAGATTAAGTGACAAAACCATTGAAAACCACAATAATCTAATCTCTGATTTAAGAGACTTTACTGTAGTAAGTCTAGTGTTCCTAACGTGATGTGAAAAAAACTATACAATTCAATACAATGTTTGTTTTTTCTGTGTATCAGGCTCGTGTGGGTGGCATCGAGTTTTCCCCGGGCGTGGTTCACATCACCTCCGACAGCCCCCTCAGCAGCACCGCCATCATCAGCATCGCCGGAGCCGGATGCCTCCTCATCCTCTTCATCATCATTGTACTCATCGCCTACAAGCGCAAGTCCCGCGAGAGCGACCTGACCCTCAAACGCCTGCAGATGCAGATGGACAACCTCGAATCCAGAGTGGCACTGGAGTGTAAAGAAGGTGGGCAGCGGAATGCTAGATTGTGGGTGCAATTTAAAAAAATAAGAACGGTTAAAGTGGTTCAGTGATTCATTGAGTGATGTGAAATTGAACAGTAAACATGGTGATCAAACACGTTCATGTTTCGACTGTAATGCACTTTTGAATTCAGCACACCATAGTAATGGCCAGTTAAGCATTTCCTTCAACAGCAAGAGCATATCAGTCATTGTTGTGACCTATACTGTAAGCTACAGATTTAAACCACACCACACATTTATGCCTAAGACTCACCTTCCTGCTTCAGTGGATAATCTCACCGGGATACTGTAGAACTTCTGCTGTAATCAGAAAGACTGTCCTATGCTTATCCCAGGACTTCTATTCACAATATGATCCTACCAAAACATTCTGTTTCCTTTCCACACATTTAGTGCTGTTGCCTTTTCTCTATATGACTGTCGCCTGTAATGATTTATAATCACCCAGAAGAGGATGGGTTCCTCTTTGAGTCTGGTTCCTCTCAACGTTTCTTCCTCATGTCGTCTCAGGGAGTTTTTCCTCGTCACTGTCGCCTCTGGCTTGTTCATTAGGGACCTAGATCTACATCCGGATTTCTGTAAAGCTGCTTTGTGAAAAATGTCTATTGTTAAAAGCGCTATACAAATAAAACTGAATTGAATGGAATGACCTGGAAGGTGTTTTGACACTGTAACCCATTGGCGCCGTAGTAAAGTCAATGTTAAATGAACTTTGGTGCATTTGGCTATACAATACCTGGTTCTGCATCGTGTATTTGACCTTTAAAATGGGTTGTTATTTTAATATCAAGCAATTATCCTAAAACTAAAGCTAAAAAAGATGCTATAGTTGAGTTCAAAAGTTAGCATCTCCCTTTCTGAATGTAATATAAATATTTTCTAATAGCTTAATAACTTCTGCCCATCCTTTGCCTTTATAACTGTCTCCAACCTCTTTTGTATCCTCTGAGCAGCTTTTTTGGATCCCCTTAGTTGTAATATTGTAATATCTGGAGATCCAGAGGGTCATGGCAAAACTTTTTTCAAACTGTTATTCTGTTGATTTTATCTTATGTTTTGGATTGTTGCCTTGTTGCAGGATACACCTACATTTCATTTTTTAACTTCTTTTTTTTTTTTGCTGATACGGTAAATTGTAAAATAGAGGTACATTTTCCTTTTTTTCACCCAGAAACTATGGGGGATGCAAACTGTATATGCACATATGGCACTTATGCACATTTTAAGTGTTTCCTTGGCTACCAGGAAAAAAATACTGTTTATAGAAAAACTAATTATTTTAGCAAGCGTAAATGGCTTGAATGGCTAAATGAAAGGAGCGCACCAAGTTAACAGAACTACTTAGAGTGCAATATTCTCTAATAACACCGCTTAATTCTGTATCTGCCCTAATATATATATATATATTTATACATTTGATTAGTTTAAGTAAATTGCTCAGGACTAATGTGAGCATTTTATAATGTTCAGTGAATACGACTGATGTTATTCTTGTTATTTCCCTCCAGCATTTGCAGAGCTGCAGACTGATATTAATGAGTTGACCAGTGACCTGGATGGAGCAGGGATCCCTTTCCTAGACTACAGAACCTACACCATGCGGGTTCTCTTTCCTGGCATCGAGGAACATCCTGTACTTAAAGACCTGGAGGTTAGCCATCTTCTGGAGCACACGTCACTGACCCAGAGAAGCTAATGTGGCTAATAATGAATGATAGCTACAGAAGTATTTGTGTAACGCTAACTAGATGGTGGGGTTGGGGGGATAACTATATTTAAATACTTTTTTTTTTTTTTAGCTTAGCGAGCAAGGTTTTACTTAAACGTCATTAAATGAATCTGAAAAATGCCCTAAAACACATTTCACAGGGAGAAGAAACCAAAAATGAATGCTACCTTGGCAGGTGTCAAAAATCTCGCTCTGCAGAAACCACTTAGATAGCTAGCGCACAAGCTAGCCTGCTAATATAGTCTAATTCATGTGGCATAGCATAGTTAGATATAAAAACAATCCTCCAAGATTATAAAGTTTTTACCTATTGTTTAATTGGTAATGTCATTTTTACCGATTTACCATTTTGTAATTTTTGCTAGTTAAGGCTGATTTGCCGATTTTTTTTACTTCTTCTTCTCAAGGACAGTCAACGGATCTTGTAGTCTTCGTTATATCACATAACGACAAAGAGGATGGAAAAGGGGGACTGCAGTTTAACAATGGGATGATTTTTGTCTTTTTTTTTTTTTTTTTTTTTTTTCAAATCCCTCCTCAAATCGAGCCCTGAGTATTTCTTCAGTCGAAGTGCAGTAATGTGAACCTTCTCTCTTTTTTTAATTCGTCCCTTGCTAATCCTCTACCCAGACCTACCTGCTTCAGAGCTAAATTCACTTCAAAGAGCTCCAATTATCTTTCCCAGCACCGATAATGAGTTAACGCATACTGACACCTTGTAATGATGGACAGAATATTTTACATTGATGGACAGTATATTTAAATGGCCTCTCTCTTTCTCTGTCTCTCACTTTCTTTTTTTTATAGACGTAATGAGCTGCGCTGAGATTCACAATTACTCACTTGTTAATCGCAGTAATGATGTGACACAACTGTTTTCTGAGTACAGGGAGGAAAATTAAAAGCCTAATAGAGTGAAGTCTACGGCACACCACAGGTTATTTATACCAAGTTATGACATTGATGGACATTAATAATCGAATCTCTACAGACGGGAAGACTCATCCTAAAAGCCAAGGCTTAGACCCCATACGCCTGATGAGATCAGGTTTTAATAAGCTACATTAATTAAGCTTTAATTGGAAATAAACATCTCCGCTCTTCTCACTGGAGGAGTTTATAGTGAAACCAGATCTAATGAAAGTTGCAGTCGGATTTTCTCTGGACGCTGACAGGTTCCTAATTGTTATTGATGGGACAAATGTCACGTATTAGGATACGACTGCGGGGTTTTTTTTTTGATTAGGGAATATTTTTAAAGAATGTCTTTTTGGAGGAACATTCTCCCAAGGTCAGTTTTATCTCATGCATTCATATCAGTAAAAAGTTGTTAATTGCTTTCAGATTGTAAATATCGTCGCTGTCCAAAGAAAAACATGTGTCTCCACTTTTTGCTTTTTTTACTTTTTATCATGTAGGCAATATGTGGGCAAAAACCTCCGTCTACCTCATAGCAGCTAACATCTAAATGACCAATGAAAAGCTGACAAATCACACCGTCAATTTCAGATTTATTGTGTATGATTAAGGATATGAAAATGTGGGTTTTTTTCGTGTTCCTGAAAAATTTGAATTTTGGAGATACATGTTTTTCATTGGACAGCGACGATAAGTTAGTATGTGCCCGCTGGAACATATAGGCAATTTTATCTAAAAATGTTTTATATATATTTATAGACATTTTACCAATTTCAAGTTTGAAATTGTCTTATTCCATTGGCAGATGATTTTGCTTCTTTCAAGAAGTAAATACTTAAAGTCAAAATTATGTTTAAAGACTATTTCAAACTTGAAATTAGTAAAAATTAGAAGAAAATGTTTTTATAATCATCATTATTTTATAATAATCTCATAATAAGAAATATTAGACAAATCTGCCTATATTCAAGATGTTTTTAATTAACATTAAGAAATTTCTAACATTTCTAACATTTCCTATTTTTATAACCATACGACAAAATCGGCATTAAATTTAAATTCAGCTCTTTATATGAACAGATAAAAACTCTCCATTATCAACTAATCTCTGGAACAAAATGTATTTGATAAAATCATCGATATTCCCACAGAAAGACAACAAAAGGCTGAAGTGTTCATCTTTGGTTCACAAAAAATCTTCCAAATTTTTTCCACACATACAGTACCTTTAAAAAACACAATCCTTCTGTGTGTTGCTGGTTTTTATAGGTGCCAGGCTACAGGCAGGAGCAGGTAGAGAAGGGTCTGAAGCTCTTCGGTCAGCTGATCAACAACAAGGTGTTCCTGCTGTCCTTCATCCGCACGCTGGAGTCTCAGCGAGGCTTCTCCATGAGAGACCGCGGCAACGTGGCCTCGCTCATAATGACCGTACTGCAGAGCAAGCTGGAGTACGCTACCGATGTACTCAAACACCTGCTCTCCGACCTCATCGACAAGAACCTGGAGAGCAAGAACCACCCCAAACTGCTGCTGCGGAGGTAAGAGAGCAAAACCCGGGTTCAGTACACACACGTATAATCCATATGCATACTTATACATGCGTAAATGAGTCAACCTGCACCACAAATCAAGAGTTATGACTCACCCAGAAACATGCATACAGTATAATGCTTATACATGCAGGTGTAGTTGAGCCAACCTTAGGAAGAGGTAAGTAATGGGAAATAAAAGGTAAAAATGAGTAAATAACATTAATGAGCCTATAACTGACGGTGAACATTAGCAGTAACACAACACCGTGTGTCGTATAAAAGCAAAGAGAAACACAAGGCAATGTCATACTTTATAATAATAATAAACTTTCATGTTTTATGTTTCAGATTTATTCATTTACTAACAGTACTGTTTTCCTGTCACTCATATTTAGTTCAATTTTACATTTCTTAGGCAATCCGTAAACATGGATCCATATAAAAATCCACCATCTTCCACTCATCTTCATGCAGGAATAATTCAATTAGGCCGTATCCCAAATGGCTTCCTATACACTTATTTACGCTCACTACTATAACATAATGGCTCTGTAGTTTCTACATAGTGCACTACATGCCCAATAGATATTCAGCCACAGAAAAGCGTGACTTGGATTAATGTCTGTTCGAACTTACATAGCCTAATTTCACTTTTAGGACACATACGTTGTTCGTCTTTCTTTTTTTTTTTCCTAGTTTTTCCATGTCTCCTTTCATAATTTTTTTTTTTTTCATTTTGTTAATTTTTTTCCCTTTATCTCTCTCCTTGCTCTTTTGCCTTCCCTTTTCTTCTCACTGCTGAAGTTCCTATTTCACATGCTGGTGGAGTTGAAACAGGTCAAATAAGTCTCAAAGTTTTCATATGAATTGTGGTGAATAATGGTCGATTATTTTAGGCAAAACATCTGCAGTTAGAAAACTAGAAAAAAAAAGAGCAACAAGAACAGATTGGATCTCGGCGATGAGAATAAAATGATAAACTACACCACTGTAATCTCCATTATGGCAGACAATTTAAATGCTATGATGTGAAACTCGGGAACATAATCAAGCAAATTAAATAAATAAATAAATAATACCTGGTGCATGCAGAGTTCCAGTTAGGTTTACGATATTGTAGCTCCTGCGCTGTTTATCCCACAGCATTGTGCTTAGACACAAGTGTCACTAGCTGCTCAGACTGGCTGACATCACGTGAGCTCTCTATAAATTACATTAATAAACGTCTGTATCTTTAACAACTAGCCATTATGGCTGGTGAGCTACAAAGTCAATTTGACCCCCTGGTTACCTTGCTGTACGAACAGGCCGCAGTCCGGGTCATGAGCGAGCTGCAGCAGGATCTCCTCCACGTCGCGGTTTTTCCCCGGAGGATCCACTGTACGTGTGATCTGCTGCTGCAGAGTGCGAGGCAGAGCCATCAGCTGGGTAAACTGGCCCTCTGGGCTCTTATCCACCTGCCGGAAAATAAATGGGAGAACTGAGCTTGCAACGGAGTTGTATGGACATAATTGAGTGTTAAGCATACGTTATCTACATTTATTATTTTAAGAAACACATAATCTGTAGGGGAAAATGCAGTTCAAATCAAACACTAACATTTCTTCCGCAATGTGAAGTATCCTAACCTGTTCCACTTTTAATCGTCACAGTCGGCATCTCAAACAATGGAGCACTCATTACATAAGCCCTTACCATTCCCAATCAATACAAATACATTTTGGCGATATTTTCCTCGCTACAATTTGATTATCGAACAACTGACCAATGGCAGCACTTTGGATGCAGGGCTAAGAAGAAATAATGACAGTGACACTGTTTTATTAAACACTGTTTTATTTTAGTGTAACAAATTATAGACACATGCACCAGACACAGTCAAGTGGCATTAAGGCTTTGAAGAGTTACAATTTTTATTTTATTTTTAAATGCAAGACATTTTTAAGCCTTACATTTATTCATTTAAATCGAAGACTTTGTACAGGACACACAGACACCCTGTATTTAGAGACATAAAGGCTTGAATCTGCACTTCATCCTTGTTTTTGGCCGAGAAGCATGAGGCAGCCTCGTCGCTTTGTCAGAAAACCTACGAACTAGTCGGTGTACTGTGCAAACACACACTTTGTCCAAGTATGTATAGTTCACGTTTAATGCAATCGTCTTCTTGATAATGGAGGATCAGTGTTATAACACTGGGCATGTTTAAACAGCTCTAATGCTCTTAATGTCAGGAAATCTCACTTGGCACACAGTCGAGAACAGTCAACAACATATCTAGTCAAAAGTGAAATCTTCCGAAGTCAACAAGGCTGAGCAACTCATAGAAAAGCAGGAATGACAGGACTTTCACGCTGTCCAGGAAAAAAAGAAATACCTAAATGAGAAGACGCTGAAATAACACAACACACTCCCTGTCAAAAATATTTTTGCCTTGAGCAAAGCTGAAAAATGTCTCTCTAGAGACGATGTGCACCTAGATACGTGATCAAGAACCTGACGTATGCAAGATACATTTAAAGGAGCCAGCAATTCAATAGGCTATGATTTAGAGCTGTTTCATTGTTAGACTTAGATTTTTATTGTACTAATGGTATTAAACTAGTGCGCTCCTGCCTGGATGCCCCCCTGTTTCTGTAGGGACCACCCAGGCTCGGTGCCATGGGCCCTTCAGGCTGTGGCTTGGCTCAATATCTGCTTTCAAATGAATGCAACTGTCTCATTAACCTCATTAAAAGCTGTCCAACTTTACCACTATGATGGCTTTTCAGGTTGATAACACCCTCTCTGTTGATAAACACTTCAGAAAATACCTAAAAACACTCAGCCACTTTTTCATCAAAATAGCCACGCCTCCTTCTTTGGGACTGACATGCACAGAGACCAATCCTCCTTTACCGGGACTGACAGGCACAGAGGCCACGCCTCCTTAACTGGGCCTGACAGGCACAGAGACCACGCCTCCTTAACCGGGACTGACAGGCACAGAGGCCACGCCTCCTTTACAGGGACTGAGAGACAGAAGCCACACCTCCTTAAGTGGGACTGACAGGCAAAGAGGCCACACCTCCTTCATGGTATTAACCTTTCTCTGCCACCTCATTGCCTCGCTCACAAAATTAAAGCAGTCGAACATCATTCTGAGGTAACTGCATTTACAACTGAATTTGACTCACAGGTAGTCACATGACTCTGCAGTATACAAAATGATCATTCTCGCATACTGCATGCTATACTGCAAACTACTACAAGGAATAGTGTGTAGTATACAGTGTACACTGCTGCAGTACGCAGTATACAAATATGCCATCCTAAACAGAGATATAACCTCCAAGATTTAATCTTTAACTTAATCATCAGCACCTCCCGATGGACAAAAACTACAAAGAACTTCAAATCTGAATTCCAGTCTCACCTCCAGCCTCCCCTGCTGTGGCTTGTAAACCACCTGTGGGCATTCTTGGAGAATATTATTATACAAGATCCGGAAGTGCTCCATGTTGTCCTTCACAATGTTGGAAACCTTGGCTTTATCCTCGCCAATCACCATCCTGAAATCCCCTAAAAGACATTACACAATCACAGGAGGCACTTGGGATTAAACAGGAGTAATTCATCTCAGACATGATGCTATGATGCTAAAAGCAAAGCAAGTCATTATTTGTGTCAGTCAGCAAGGCTGCATTTTGGACAGTGATTTGAAAAGCATTTGTTTTTGTACTATTATTGTGATTGTGATTGTTTTCTTTCAATAGGACATGTTCCTGGATCAACATCTTGTTTAACCAATCACTGCCATCGGATGTCATCAGTGTGGAACACCTGAAAAATCCCTTCAGACATCCTAATCAGCTTTCGGACAGGAAAGCTGTTGTGTAGCTCTGCATTTCGGTTCGTGAAATTGTTTATTTGTTGAAAACACTGAAATCATTTAAAAAATTCAAAAGTGGTAAAACTGTGTAGCGCTGCATTTCACTCCCTAAAGA
>JAOUQW010000014.1:11379434-11392885 GCA_028565825.1 Olivaichthys viedmensis
AGAGAGAACAGCAACTTCATCACAGATACAGAATGTGCTGAATAAAGAACGAGAGACGAGAGATCAGCAAAAGTAGTATCAAAAGAAGGTTAACTAGTAGTGGTCGCAAAGGACGAATAGCGTCTCTAAAGCACTTCTCAGGAAGGGAAACAAGGCTAAACTCTTGGCATGGGCTAAGACATATCAGTATTTCACAGTGGATCACTGGAAAAAAGTCCTGTTTACTGATGAATCCAAGTTACAGAAGGGTTTATGTTTGGAGATGAACAGAAGAGAGATTGATACCACAGTGGATAAAAACAACAGTGAAACATGGTCGTGAATGTGCTCTCAGACTTTTGGACCCCACTGTACTTATGACCAGGGTGCACAAATCTAGGGACAGATAAATGTGGTGCTTCTGGTTAGAAACAGACACATAATATGATACACGGCTTATTTCGGTGTATGTCCCCATTAAGGTGTTAAAGAGACTCGTCGGTGGGTCCAGATTTACACTCCTCACTCTCGTAACTGCATGCTTTTCCTATTAGTTTCACTGTAGTTACTGAATAATATGCTTTAAAATGAATAACTGAATAATAAACTGAGATTTAAGGGGTTTTCTGACCAGTTGATGGTTATACTTTAAAAGGTTTATTATTATATTACTGTAATGGCACCCAGGTGCCTTAGTTGCTTTGTTCAGCTCCAAAAATAACATTTAGCACAGATTAGACTCTTGATAGCTCCTGTTGGTCATTAATCTTTTTTTTTCAGAGTTCAGACTAGTTACTGCTACAATGACTCATATTTATACCAACTAGAACTTAACATGTAATTTCTGGATAAGTTGCCATTATTTAACCATTTATTACTGACTTGTTATTTAGTAATAACTAGGAAATGTGCATTTATGAAGTACAACTTGTTACCATGGTACTACAATGTTATTACCTAAGTATTACTTATCTGTAAAGCGCTACAGCAATTATTTTACAATGGCCACTATATCTTGTTTTCATTTTAATTATTAGCAATCTAAGCAATATTTTTAGAAGTAGACATACAAAACCTCTTCACATACTTGGGGATCGAAGTGTAAATAAGTCATGAATAACAGGCTCTGATTCAGACAGGACGTGGATAATGCACCACTTCTGCACCACTTTTGTGTGCTTTCAAATCAGCACCCATAATAATAAATGTGTCTTCACACTAGTCACAGCTGCGCAGAAGTTCAGCAACCGTCTCATGCATTTTTTCCGCATAGAGTATGTTTTTCTGCAAGCTGTTCAGTCACCATTTTGCCACACACGTAAACATAACATTTGTTTGATTAATTTATTCTTGTACTAACAATCTAAATAAGCAATAATTTATTTTATAGATAGTTTATAAGTTATTTATAAGCCTTAATTTCATAATTTGCTAATCATGAAGTTATTCATTATTAGTATCTTCATCATCCTCTTCAACAACTTGAATCCTTTTAGTCTGCTTTTGGATTTCATCAACTGGGTGAATGTGAGACTGTGGGTTTGCCCTAAATTAGCATCCCACAATCCCATAATGATTGAAATATGTTTGGATAAAGCCATCCTGCTCCGAAGGTGGACATACATCTATTTGCACTTGGAATCAGATGGTCCACTTGTTTGGATCCAGTCTGAAGACAGGTGAATGAGCAGGTGTGGATGCACTGTGCCTCAGTCCAACAGTGAACTGATCAGCGTTATGGGATTGTGGGATGATGGATGTTCATTTAGGACCTACTCTGGGTTTCACAATCACACAGGTGATGCAGGAGACCTGCATGAATTTAATCACCTCCAGCATCAATAACACACTAATGGGAATTAAGTTGTTGATGAAGTTCATGATTAGTTAATTATAAAGTAAACGCTCATGAACGTCTCATAAACTATTGTTATTTAAAGCTACAGGATGTGAGATTTTGGAAAACGATATTGCAAACTACTTGCGGAAGAACATTTCGTAAAGTGGGTTGTGCTGCGGCCTTTCTTCGCCGCGCGGCTGCGAGTGCCAAGTCAATACGCATTTAGAGAAAATTCAAGGCTGTGTCCCAAACCACATTAACTACACTAAGTAGTACACCTAAATAGTAATGACACCAATGGTGTACTGACATACTATTTAGTACGGTAGTATGCAGTTTGGGACGCGACCCAAGTATTCGCGACTCTGAGGGCGCTCGAATAACTCACTTACACCCGATAAAACTGAGTTTGCAATACAAAAATACAGAGAAACTCATCAACACCTCCCGTTAGTCATTAGCCAGCTATCATGAGTCCTCTAGCTAAACAACTTCACAACTGGGTAACGATAGAAATTCCACAACAAGGATTAATCGGCTATCATTCACTAGCTTTCCAAATTAGAGAACAAAAAAATGCCTTACCTGTTCAGCAAGAAAAATGATAAACCTCCATTACTCCTAAATCCTTTTTCCTCTTATAGTATAATATTGGACTCTTTTACTCTCTCACTCCCATTTGTTTACACTCTCACACGCTCTCATTTTCTCTAACTTTGAAAAAGTTTAAAATTTCCCACCAATTCGAGCCCAACAGCTCTCACGGTGAATTACTATTACAGGATTTCCTGGGGATACTAACTTTTTTTTTTTTTTACCAAAAAATCCTACGCACTGTAGCTTTAAGTGTTACCCATAGCACACAGTTGCTTATCCATTTCTAGCCAAAGTTATCAAGGTCTGTTATGCGCCGATTTCATTCTCCGTCCTGTCTGAAACAGGGTTAATCCTGACTAAAATGGTGCATCGAGAAAAACCAGTATGTTGTCCTGTTGTTGAATTGATCATAAGTCATGTCTACAGACAGCAGCAGGACTTTGTCATAGCCTTGCAAATTTAAGGGTCAGGTTTTTTTCATCAGACTCCTATTGCACTCCAGAGCTTTTTGCTGCACTGCATAGAAATCAATGGCATTGACTGAGGCACTGGGATGACAGGACAAGAGAAAGCGAGTCCTGGTCCCTCTCTCGTGGGTTTTAACAAGCCTGGATATCTGCAGGCACCTCGCCCATAACCCCCCCCACACACACCACATATGTGGTGGAACTTATTTTTACACACTGATTCGACAGCACAGAGAGAGAGGGAAAAAGAGATTAAGTTAGCAATAATAATAAAAATAGCACACTGATCTGCACAATTCCATTTTTCCTGATACGGGCCACCCATGGCAGAATTTACAATCAGGGCAGTCCATCACAACTCAGCAGCCAGTCATTTCCCTTCTGATTGTATATCCGCCACTTTCCCTGTGGCTTTGTTGCCTGTAAGTGGCACGTTTTTATATGGAGTAATATATCAGCATTGCCGCTTATGCCACCTTCGGTGTCTGCATTTTTTTTTTTTAGCAGTAATGGTATATTTACAGTCCCCTGTGGACTAATGCCAGGGGGCGTCCAGGGGGAGAGGCTTCTATAACAAGAGGAAAAAATAGTTTCAGGCTTTTGACTGGGGCGCTCACATGTACAACTAGTTTTGGTTTATTAGGTTTATTTGTTTTATGACGAGGCAGGATTGCAGTATCCCTAGACTGAAGACTAATTTCTAACGAAAGGCATGCGTGAGAGGAGACGTTCACCCAAACCTGCTAGTTATTGATAAAAAAAATAGTGAGCACTATTTCATTTGCCTCGAAAATATTTGTATTTATTGCTAGCAGTGTTAGCATGAGGATAAACAATTCGTGCTGCCTCTTTAGCCCCTGATCTGCAGGAAAAGATAACGCTAATGGGAACATGACAGCCTTCGTCATGACGGGTCCACTGGGACAGATGAGTGTTGTTGTCCCATACTTTTGTTTATAATTCGCTCTGGCACGTTTCCCCCATGAGAATAAAGATGGACAGAGGGAATACTCAAGGGGAAAGAGAGAGAGAGAGAGAGAAAGAGAGAGAGAGAGAGAGAGTGATACCAGTGGCACAACACAATCTAGCTAAACTTTCTTGCTAGGCTGTAAGAAGGTCGATTTATCACAACAGAGGCCTTCCTAATGAGATTCCTAAGTGGCGCTAAACAGTGCAGCTGCTAGAGTTGAGTGCAAAAGTTTGCACAATGAAGAAGCCAAAAAAATGTAGTTTATAGTAACAAGACATTTAGTGTGTTATGTTTCACAGATGTTCCTTCATTAACTTAGCCCTTCATCCTCACATCTCTGCATCTAACACTGCCAGATGTCTTGCCTTCTTTAAATCATGTCCGGAGACCAAGAGGGCAATGTCAAAACTTGTTTTTAAACGATTTTTCTAGATTGTTGTCTTGTTGAACATCTTGGAATTCTATTTTCTTGTAGACAAATTGTAAAATCGAAGTACATTTTCCTTTTTATTCACCCAGAAACCATGGGGGATGCAAACTTTGGCACTCGACTGTACTTTGGTGGTGGTGTAGACATCCAGGCTCTGAGATTAATTTTTTTATGTAGACATAAAATGTAAAAATAAAAATCTCCTTTATGAAAGTATTGTTGATTATTTTCTAATCTGGATGGTAAGCACGAGTTTGTGATATGAGTCACTACTGTGAATTTGAGCATATATTAAAACTCTATAAATGTAAAGAGACTTTCTTTGTCCGTCAGGTCTCCCTTCCTTCTTCCTGCTCTGTGAGGGAACATCCAGGGTGGATTTTGGCAATCAGGACTCTTCTTTTCTTCCTCTCTCTCGCACTCTCTCCTTATTTAAAGCCCTGCTCAATGTTCCACTTGTTTGTTTTGTCTTCCCCGGAGCAGCTCATTTGCATGTTTATCGAGAAACGTACAGTACTGATGTTTAAAACAATAGGACAGCCTCTCTTTCCGCCTCTCTCTCCTACTCACCTTCTCTCTCTTTCTCCTGGCGATTTCGAATGCAACGCGTCTACCCATCACCCAGAGACGCGTTCCATCATCCCGCGCTGTGATTGCTGTTTTGTTTATCTAGTCACAAGCAGAGCCTGCGATAGCAGCCCCCAGCTCAATCACGCATTCATTTATGGCGCGATTCCAATAGAAAAGACGGAAACCATGACCCCCTTCCCCGTCTCCGCACGCTCGCCCGTCTCTTGTGGTGCGAAAAGGACACATTTAGTTCATTCAGGGCTGCTTTTCTCTTCTCATCAAAACGTACCTCCAAATTGGAAGCTGCCCAGGCGCAGGCCTCCGAAGGGCTCCCAGGGGCCAGCCAGAGCAGAAGCGATACGCAGCATTTCTCCATCTCTCCAGAAATTGCTGTGGAAGTGCAATAGGAGCTTGGCAGGAGGCTTAGCGCAGGTCGATTAAGGGCCGTTTGAGCTCAGGCTGCTGCAGATGAAAAAGGAAGTGGCTTTCTGTACCGGCCCTAATCACTCCTATCGATCCGCCAGCCGCGACGGCCCTAAGAGCACAGAGCGTGATTAATTTACCTGTCTTCCCACCTTTCTATTTCTTTCCCTCTCCCGCTTTTCCCTTGTTCCTTTTGGCCTCACTCATTCTCTTGCACTTGTTCTCCTCTAGCTGCACGCGTGAGCTTCCTGTCTCATGATCTCGCTTTCCCTCTCGTTATGAATCACCCTAAACTTGGATCATTAAATCTTCCTTCCCCATAGAAACAGCCTTTTCTTCTTGACTTCACAGACTTTTTAAAGGACTTTTAGATAATACAGGGATGCTAAAAACAGCCCAATGCAGCTCAAACTTTTAAATGTATGGTAATGCATTAATGACTGCTGGTTAGCTGCTGGATATTTACAGCTTCTCATGGTTCTTATGAAATTTTTTGGGATTCTTGCAGAGTGGCGTCAGGGCAGAGGGGTTCGGATCATCCTGCAGGACGAGGACATGACCACAAAGATCGAGAGTGACTGGAAGAGGCTCAACATGCTGTCTCATTACCAGGTAAAACCCTGAATATGACCCTTTCCATTACACAGTATACTAGGGGACATGGGTCCAATTAGAGTTACTGTATATACTTATGTGTACTAAGCCCATGGGAACAATCAATGTTAACCAGGATATTCTTATGCATACACTCATTGGCCCTCTTATTAGGTAAACCTACCATGTAGATCACTTTGTAGGTATACAATTACTGACTGTAGCCTCTCTGTTGCTATGCACAATGTATTAGCCCCCCTTTACCCTGTCCATCAATGGAAAGAGACCACCATGGGACCAGCTCGGTTATTTATTTCAGCAGTGAAACTGACTTGATAGTGGCATGGTAACATGTGTTGCACTGGTCTAAGTGTATTAAGTACAGCAGTGTTATTGGTGGGATTTTTAAACACCTCAATGTCACTGCTGCCTTGAAAAGCAATCAACAGTCCACCAACTGAAAAAGAAATACAGCCGACAGCGGTGCTGTGTTATGAAACTGATACTGATGAAGGCTTGAGGACGATTAACACACACTGTGCATGGAAAAAGATGAGCTTTAGACTCTAACTGTACACCTACAAGGTGGACCAACAAAGTATATGTGTCTAATAAAGTGGACAGTAAGAATACACAGTGTTTAAAAACCCCAACAACACTGCTGCACCTGATGCACTCGTACCATCACCACACACACTACCATGTCAGTGTCACTGCTGTGCTGAGAAATAATCCACCGCCCAAATACTATCTGCTCAGCAGTGGTCCCATGGTGGTCCCTTTCAATTGATGGATGGTGTAGAAGGGGGCTAATACATTGTGCATAGCAACAGATGGGCTGCAGTCAGTAATTGTATGGTAGGTGTACCTCGTAAAATGGCCATTGAGTGTGTTTACATACGTATATCATCAGCAATAGGGAGCAATACAGACATTCTGACGCATCCTGCTTAGGAAAGGAATTATTATGCCGTAATTGAATGAATTACTTAAGCGGCAAAGATTTTATATGTGTCAATTATTTGCAGACATGGCAAACACATTGCATTTACTCAAGACTCTGGAGATATTTCTAGAGAGCATAAATCATAAATAGGTGTGATGCAAGTTGAGTATACAGATCGACACATGCCATGTGGGAGTTTTGGTAATTGTAGGACATGATGACAGTTCCATCTTGAGCTGTCCATCATTGTGACAGCTCAAACCCCTTCGAGTGTGAACAGCAATAAATCATATGCAAGCTTCTTTTTTTAATTCTCAGGTGGACCACGTATTCAAATTCTAAAATTAAATTGTTTTCCCAAACAAGTAGTTTTCATTTAGAAGGTTAGGAGAAGCAGAACAACGAGTCGCTCAGCCTGTTTATAAGTTTTAAGAAAAGCCTCCTGGGTGAAGCTCCCTCATGAAGCTGGTTGAGAAGATGCCGAGAGTGTGCAAAGCTTCATCAGGAACACTGTTAACAATTTCACATAGAAAATATTTTTGATTTCTTTAACACTTTTCTCGGTCATTGCATAATTCCATGTGTGTTATTTCATAGTGTTAATGTCTTCATCATTATTCTAAACTAGTAGAAAATAGTAAAAATGAAGAAAACCCTTCTATGCACAGGGGTGCACAAGTAGTACTAGTAGTGTAAGTCACTTTGGTTAACAGTGTCTACTAAAATTAATCAAATGTAAATGGTTGTCTCTTAATTGTTTACCTGTAATTACAAAAAGGTACAAAGATACACAAGTACCCTGTTTATTCCATGCGTAAAGCGTGAAGGCGGATTGTTTAATGGCAGTTTACTGGTATTAAATGCACTTCTGCTAATCCAGGCCTTAAATCAAACTGGGGCTAAATTATAGGGACAAATCTATTCGTGGATGAACCTTTACAGCTGAACCTGAGAGATCGATTTCACATCAACAGCAACATATTTATATGCACCAATAACTGAGTAAGGTTGGGGTGAATGCAGACGATATGAACACAGTACTGTTCTGAACCAGAGGGAGAGGGAGTTAATTGGGTTCACCCTCTCACACGGGGTGAGGAGATTAATCAGAATTGTAAATGAAGGAACATAAACAGAGTTAATTGAGGCTGATGGATTGCCATCCCACACCCCTCATGAGCTGTCAACATCGCCTTTGAATGCTGCTCTTAAATATCACTTATCAGCGACTGCTACAAGCATAATGTCTCACTATTGTTAACAAATAAGTAAAAATTTGTTAAGAAATGTACTAATGGAATTCTTAAAGGGAAGACGGAGGGTTTAATTCAGGTAACTGTTTGTATTTTAAGATTCGGGCCCTGACTTTTTCTCTCATGTTTTTTATTTTAGAAATATATATTTTTGGTCTGAAAGAGTTTCAGTATGCCTCTCCTATGTATGCTGATCATAAATGTTTCTGTTAATCATCCATGGATTTGAATGTCTAGAGATTGACCAGAGGTTTTTACAGGGTTAAGTCACCCTGAAACCCAGCTGCCATCTTGTTTTTTGTACCTGGGGACACAAGGGAAATAGCAAGAGATTGGGGGAGAAGGCCACATAAAAACTCTGGCAAATATGGATCAGTGTTAAGTTTTTGTATATTACTTATATATATATATATATATATATATATATATATATTAAATTTAGTCATCTATTTTTGTGTATCACTCAATAATTCTTACATGTATGATTTCTATATTTCCATTGTTCACAAAAGGATATATTTACCTACATGTGTATGGTATACTCCAGTATTAAAAAAACTGACAAATATTTGTATGTATTGATCAGACAGCAATCCTGAACAATATGCAGTCACCATAGTGATTACTTACAGGATAGCACATGGGAATCATCTCACTCTTCTCAGATGCAGGTTATGAGATCAATAAAACAAACGGCAGTTCATTTTCCTATTTAATAGTCCACTAAGCAGTGATTGCATGTGCCGAGAAAAACATACAACACGTAAAATGACAGAACGATCATAGTTTAAAATTCATCTTATGACAACAGATGCTGTGTGCAAGATTGCCCTCTGGAGTTTACCGAAAGCTTGACAGAAGCTACAATGTTCACAATGTTTTTTTAAACCAAAAAAGGTCTACACCAGGCAGCATTAAGTAATTTTCACTTCATTTCATTTCCATTGCCCAGTCCATAATTTACGGGTGTATTGTGGAAAATTCTACTCTAAAAACATAGCTTAAGTGGTGCAGCTCCATTTTTGCTTTAAAACTCACATTCCTTCAATTTAAAATGTATCTCTTTAGTGTTGGTCCTCCTTTGGATACTTGGCCCCCTTCTTCAACAGGAGGATATGCTCAATGAACTCCCTGACAGCCCCGCGTCCAGCTGCTCTCTGGCACGGGTATTTAGCCGCATTGAGTACGGCCATGGGGACGTCCAAGGGCACTGCGCTCAGACCAGCCAGGTTCAGGCACTCCACGTCTGGCACATCACTGCCTGCGGACAGAGGGAACAGCGGAGGAACAGTTGGATCTTGATTGTTTTATGTTTGGTATCATCACTTGAAGATATACAGTATACGAGTGCTGGTGAAACAAAGCTCGCTCAAGCAACAAGACTTTCCTTTTAACTGTATTGAGAAAAGGATTTATTAGTTAAAGCTCATTAGTGGCCCCTCCTGCTCGAAAGGATGAGGAGCGGCTTCTCTGTACTTGAGCCGTGGTTTTCACCTGCAGCGTACTGTATGGGGCACTCAATATGTATTTTTAAACTGTGAAATAATCATAAAAATGATATTACCCAAATTTAAATATCAAAATTTAAATAATGTTGTTATTGTGTTTTCTAATTATTTCTGCAATAAAAAAAGATGAATCATTATTTGAGTCTGAAAGATTTAAGATTGTCTGGTTTAGGCTAGTAGCTATGTTGAGTGTTAAGTGATGTTCACATATACAGTACATGCAAAGTCTTGAAATAGAGGCTCTGTACTGTGAAGAGCTGATCGCGCAGCTCCTTCGCTAATCACTGTGAGGTCTTTATGAAGGGACTGTAGCTTGTGTATTATCAATTATCATGTTACTACTAGCAATAAAACTGTCAAAACTGATTCTTTGCCGTTTTACGTGATTTGGAGCTTCGGTAACATCACTACTGTATATTTGATGGTTAGAAGTTATGGTTTGTGATTTGAAGATATTCTAGGACAATTTTAATTCATTTTGCAACTGGTTCTTTTAAGACACTTGCCTAGGCCTTGGTTAGAATATTATGAAATAAATTTTGTGCCAAATGTATAAAACAACATTAAAAGATCCGGAACAAAAACATTAAATATCAAGATAATGAAAAAAATTATGTTGCAAATACAAATAATAAGGATTCAACTTAACTCAAAAAAAATTGGTCCCTTTACTAACTCTCTTTTTTATTTCTTTGTTGTTTTAATAATTTTGCCAATGCATTTACTGATGAATTGAACTGAACTGAGAGAGAAAGATACTCTGTGCTGAAAGAGAGCTGAACACCGATGCAGCACCAGTAAAACTATCGACAATATTGAAATAACAGAAATAACACTGATAAAAACATATTTAAGCTACTAAATCCATTTTAAAATGTTTCATTTATGTTGTTTATTAGACTTTGCAAATAATTTGATCTTAATTTCCACTTGTTTAGATATTTTACACACTTACCTAGGTAGGCCACCTCTTTCCACACTAGCTCCTTCTCCTTCAACAGTCTTTCCACTTCTACTTTTTTTCCCTCATTCAGATGCCTCACTTCACAGCCTGTTTTCTGGGAGAGCTTCTCTGTGAGCACCTCTGGTACCGGGTTGTCAATGGATGATATAAGGATCACCTGTGAGAGGGACACAGATTTTTTTTCTTCTAAAAGAACAGTGGCACCATCCCCATGCAGATCCCAACAAGAAGCATGACCTAATAAAATTCCAGGCAGATGGGTGGGTCAACATCAACTCTCCCATCTGTGTGCTAAGTCACTTCACTGAAATGCTCGCGCTTAGGATGACTATTCGCGTTGGGTTCGGAATTCACTTGTCTGGCTTATTCTTCTTCTAGTGCTCAATGGTGCACACTGCTAGGAGTCTTTATTGCTATCTACTGGTAAGAAGTGGCATGGCCTTACTGCTCAAACAAGATATAAGGGCAGCCAAAATAATGGATTTATTTTGGAATTATTTAAGATTTATTTTCAACAGTATTTAGAACTACTTGGTATGTGTAGTTGAGGAAGGTATTTTTTTTAAATGTACCCCCTCAAGATAGCAGGATACAGTCAAAGGCCTATGTATTTCAATAGTAACTACACAGCGCATGACCTCAGCTATTTTATTAGTGTGCCTGGGAAAACAGCAAACTTCACCCAGTTCAAGTAGTTTTTTTTTTTCAAAAACAGAGTTAAAAATGATTTCCATGACAACAAGTGCTGTATCACAGTACGCCTACTGTCACTGATCGACATCAGTTACCTGAATGGATGAATGAATGAATGAATGAAAGAAAAAGCACATTATTCCTATTATTCCTATTATGCTATAATGGGAGGGACGCGTACAAAAGGATTTCACTAGGGCAATTGTATTGACAATGAGTAACCATCAACAAGGCCTCCATAGGTATGCATAATTAGTGTGGCTGAGAAAACGAAAAAGGTACATTTAACAATGGACACAAATGCATGATGGGTTGTGAACTGATATTAAACAGCAGGGCGTAAGATTTAAGTAAAGGTGGGTTCCTATTGGTGAGTCAGGTCAGGGGAACAGGGTCTGACTGTTCAGTTGTACTCGTCTACCAAATGGTATAAAATCCATTATATTTCCTCATAGACTTAATTAAAAACAAAATTACAAAACAAAAGACAAAATTAGCCATATTTTCTGACGAGACAATTTTTTCTCGAAACAACATTTCGGTCTCTGTGCTTGTTTCATTGCAGTAATTCTTTTACCAGTGAGTCTATATTTTGGGGTGGCACATAAAGTATCAAAAAAACAATTTTGTTTTTTCTCTGTCACATACTTTTTATGTCACAGTTCATGCACGAGCGTGGGAGTGAGAAGATGGCAGCTTGCCAATCATTGTTAGAATGTCATATTTCAGCTTTTCTAGCATCACAGTGAACCAGATAGCATTTGTGACTCAGGACACTGGCTTAAAGTAAGCCACTATCAACCGAAAAAAGGACAACGCCCACGACCCAAACTTATTCGAGGACAATGTGCCAGTGAGCAAACCCTATTGAAATGAATCGAGGCTAATGCTAACGACTTTCTCCAGTTCTTATAATACCTCAATAGGTCAGATCAGTTGGCTCAGCTCACCCAACTATTTTTTGGAGATATTAGAGATATTTAGAGATATTATGACCTAGGATTGTTGGTCTTTGCCTATCCATCACTGAAATTGTTCAATGAAATCTTAATCGACCTACTAATTATTAAAATAACCTTTTTGCATAGTGTTTTAAATATATTATTTAAATAAATGTAAAAACAGAAACACAGTTGGCAGTCGCTTTTATCCAAAGTAACAGTTAAGGCTCTTGCTCAAGAGGCAGCTTGGCGGTGCTGAGATTTGAACTCGCGACCTTCTGACCAGTAACCCAGACCGCTGAGCCACTGCCCATACTGACAAATAGGCATTGACAAATAGGCACTGACAACATTGACAAATAGGCATTCGGTTACCATTCCTGTGTTCACATTACTGTGCCTGCTGTATCTGCACTTAACTACCATTAAAGGAGAAATTAAAGTTTTCCATTTCCCCTGATACCTGTTCACCTCCTCCAATACACGACACGATATAAACAGGCGAGAGTCAAACAAATGTCTCATCGTTCTTGCTAGACCTTGCTCTAAATCAAGTCAGATGCCGTTTTACTGGATGCATTTTGATGACAGTTGCACTGCATGTGATTTAACGGTGTGAGGTCTACACAATGCTGATGCATTTACACCTAGTTACTAAGAACATAGTATAAAAACAAAGGAAGAAAAGAAACGGCCTGAAAGGCCTCTTCCCCTAAAAGTGTCGGCTCATAGAAGGTGTGAGGGTTGGTGACACTAGTGGTGGGGTGTAAAGTAGGTTGATTGTGAACAAGTGGTTAATTACCATAAGGTGGGGGGTTGTTTTGTGATCAGATCAGCACGAAAAGCCTCTGAAAAATCGTGTTCTGTGAACGGCTGTCTTTCTCGATGGAGCAGTACAGGATTTTATCCAGTATCTTTGTCAAGATTGTCTTTAAATCTCTAGGTCTCCAGGTACATTACCAATCAAAAGTTTGACCACTAGATTGAATCTATATTTTTCATTGTGTTAAAGACATTTTTATAAAGGTTTATGGTTGAAATTTGTTTCTAAGACAAATGTAAATAGTGACGTTAATGCCCATGTTTACATTTATTTCTGAATCAAAATGTATTTTTAATAAGTAGTTTTTACTTAATAATAAATCGTTTCCCCAAAACAAGTAGTTTTCATTTAGAACGTCAGGAGACGCAGAACAACGAGTCACTCGGCCTATTTGGGAAGTTTAAGAAAAGGCTCCTGGGTGAAGCTCCCTCATGAAGCTGGTTGAGAAGATGG
>JAOUQW010000014.1:11392985-11404694 GCA_028565825.1 Olivaichthys viedmensis
TGGGCTACAAAGGGAGGCCCTACCCAGTATTAGTATATTAGCACCTAATAAAGTGCTCGGTGAGTGTATATATATAAGACACACATCTAAGAATAAATATATATAAGAAATGTAGGGTGCCTAAGACTTTTGCACATATATGTATGATTTTGGCACTACAGCCTCTCTCTCTATCTTTCTTTCTTTCTTTCTTGAAAAGCTTGGCAATTGAGGGCTGCTACTGGCTGTTGATTACAAAGGAGTGGAAAAATATATACTTCATAGTGACTTAAATTGCACATAATAGTGACAGCACAAACGTTCCCACTTATGAAATCAACAAGAGCGACACATGCATGGCGTGTGTGGTTTCTATTTAAAGACCCACCCTCGGATATCAGGCCATATTGATTCGGATGAAGCAGGTGTGGGCGGCGCTCGATTGTGGAGTTGATATTTCTCAGATAGGGAGCATATCGTATGTAATAGTGCATTGTTCTGTAGCTTAGATATAATTGCAAGATACCTGGTTATTAGATCAATGGATGATTAAACATTCAAATAATAGGAGGAACGCTTTAAGGATTCAAAAGTGTCTAACAATAAGGATCTTTCAAGTTTGCCTCTCTTTTAGTACAAGGAGACCATGAAATGGGCAATAACTATCTCTTTACTCTTCTCTTTTCCGTCATTCCCGTAACATTCTGTTGTCACGGTGATTGATTTGACCGTTCTTTTCCTGCTCATGTTTTTTTCTTTTTTCATCCAATAGACCTGGTTTGTCCAATTTAGGTCACGTGAAAGATAAGAGAACCGACCGAATATGTGCATTTAACATTCATAGTGTTTCGATTTGATTGTCCCTTACCAACCTTGACCCCGTTCACCTTCTTGACCCTGTAATAGACCGAGCAGCACAATCACTTCCAGGTCACAGGACGAGAATCAAGAACCCCTGACTTTGATTGACGGGCCCTACAAATAGTGCACAGGACAGACAGGGGGACGGGTCAGGGCAATGACAACGCTCTGTTTAAGAGGGTTGAATCTGAAGTGTCAATCAGCTGCTTATCGCGCACACACACACACATTCTCTTCATATCACATCATCGATGCATCCTGTTTCTTATCTTTCTGTCTGGAGGTGACAGGTGACAGGCGCGTGCTTCATTATGGTGTAAATAATTTACTAGGTAAGCCCGCCGCCCCTCAAATGAGCTTTCCGACAGCGCAAGAGAGAGAGAACGACAGAAAGATAGAAAGAGAGAGAGAGAGAGAAAAAACGCCGCTCTCAAATTAAATGTCACATGGGCGGCATGTGGGTATGCGGGTGGCGGACTAGAGGCTGGATTAGGAGGTTATTGGAATCGGAGATGAGATAATGAAGACAGAAGTTAATTTGTTTTCAGATGGGGAGGGCATGTTTTTTTCTTCACACACACACACACACACGAACACACTTTTTGACTTCCAAAGCCTTTCAGAAAAAACAATGTTAAGGCGAGAGATTGCAGCTCTCAGATTGCACCACGTCTAAAATAATCAAGGTTGTAGCTTTTTCTCATTCTCTAACTTCCAGCACTCTCCTGATGGACACCGATACTACATATTACATTATAAGCCACTCCGTTACACCCAGCATGAATCCTGCTCTTTTTTTCTTTTCTTTTTTTTGTAAGAATATTCGGCGCAAAGCAGGGCGTCTTCAGCTCTAATTCTGTCTCTCACCAGTCAGACTCATCCTGCCCCCATCTGAGTCGCTGACAGTAATTCTTTGATTTCCTGTCGGGAAACATCTCGCTGTGTTACATTAAGCCTTTGCTGACGTTTTCTATATCTGAGCAGTTCGAATCCTATCAGCAACTGAGAATCTCGCAAAAGTGTCAGTCCACTCACTCAGACACTCTCAAATGTGCGATGATGAAAAGAAGAAAAAAAAGTGAGAGAAAGCCTTCACTTTCCCCCCGATGATTTTCATAATAGCTTAAGTAACTGATGAACTTAATGGCTGTAATTGCTTCGCTATTACCAAGAGAAGAGGTTTCCCATCATGTTCTCTGTGCGGTCAGATCTGTTCTGACCTATTCATCAGGCCCCCTCTTGTATTTCACGTTATCTGTGTAATGAACAGCAGTTATAACTCTCTGGTTGGATCATGGATAGAAAAAATAATGTGGTAATTGTCTCGGAAGCCCAGCGCTCATGTACTCAAGAGCGGTTCAGAGACGATCCACAGCCTCACCTTAATTAACCCTGTAAGTGTGTCAGACATTTGGGTTGCCAGATTGTGCTGAGAAAGATAAAACTCGTCAGGATGGAAAATCCCCCACCCGTCTGCGTGCTGATTGAATCCATTTGTCTGGTTGTTCAAGGCTGTTTCATAAAGTTGCATCGCCTGGCTGGTTACAGCTGAAAAGCCATTATTGAACTGGGACCAGGAGGTTCTATATTTTCACAGGGGCAATTAAATATTCCCAAAACATTTTGAACTATATCAGAAGTAATATGAGGAGGTCTAATGAGAAGGTCTAAAATTCTCTAAATTGTAAAATAATTAAAAAATTTACGCTCATTTTTTTGTATTTATATTTTTATTTCACTCTATCCTTGTGTATTTTATTTTTATCATTCAATTTTTTTTACTACTTGATTGTACGGCTCTTTGAACTACTACATGCACTAAAAGTGCTCTATAAATAAAGCTTATTATTATTTTTATTATTATTGCCAACATATTTCCATACAGAATGAGCCATAATTTTAACCCACCATGTTAAAGTTGCAACTTTATTTTATTATAGAAACTGCTTTGGTGTATATTATAACATGCACAATGGTGCATGTTATAATATGCAATTTGATGTATACTGAGGCCCTGAGTTACTAAGATCCCAAATAAAAATAACTAATTTGCTTGTGCAATGGATGTCTTGCAGAAGATTTACAAAGAACAATTGCGTAAACGGCGTCATATGCCGAGAAGGTATTTAAATGAGGTTTTTGCGTGTGCTAACTGTTCTCACTAACCATGGTAAGTTCGGATCTGAAAGATACAGAAGCTCATTTCTGACACTTACAGGACAAATAAAACGTTTTACTAAGTCAGAATAACGAGAAATCTTCTCAAAATTATGACTTTGTATCACCCCGATGAACTTGGTTTCATATTCGATATTCGCACGTATGCTTAATAACGTGTCGAGTATAACGCCGATTGAAGGCGATGAGACACGTTGAAAAACTGTTCAAAACCCAATATGATCATTCTGTTGATAAGGTATATGGAAATGAAAAGCTGTTCACAGACTCTTTTTGTGTGCTTATTGGAGGAGTGTTGGAGGTGTGAACATGCGGCAAATATCTAATATGAAACCAACTTTACCTTATTTTGAGATTCTAAGGCATAATCTCAAGAACCTTTCTCGATATGAAGACTTGGTTTTTTTTATTTTGCTCTTCAAATTGCAGAAACGGGCTTCCACAAATTTAGTACCTGCCTTTTGGTCATATAAATCGCTGTTCCCGAAGTGACTTTCAGGCTACAGTAAATCACACTACCGGGGTTACAATAATCAATTTGCATAGACTCCGCCCCCAACTGCATATTCATTAAGGCAAACCCGTAAAACCGACGAGACGCAATCCTCTGTGTTAGTAAATCAGCTTGGACGTTTATTCGCATGTGTTATCAAGTTTGCACGTGTTTTTTACACACAAAAAACCTTCAGTAAATCTGGGTCTGAGAGTTTTCTTCTGCTCATTATATAATAAGTAATAATTGTCTTACGCTTCTGCAGGTGCCCGATAACGCCCTGGTGGCCCTCGTACCAAAGCAGGTCACTGCCTACAACTCCGTGAACAACTCCACCGTCTCCAGGACGTCCGCTAGCAAATACGGTAGGCATCGTGTTCCTATATTTGGGAAATATGTGAGGATTTTTGTGTCTGATGGAGTGCATGTGCGTCTGACTGTGTGAGGTTTTTTTTTTTTTTTTAAAGGGAGACCAATTTTTCACGCGAAGGTAAGAGTAGACTGTGAGTGAAATGAGGAGTTTCTCTCCTCAAGAACTAGTCAGAAAGGCAAGAACCTGAAAAGGCTTCACATAAAGAGAAAGGCAGACTCAGGAGGAAAATGAGTCTCTTCGCACTTGACTTCGCTCATGAGACGTAGCCGTCCGACTCATATCGCCCAGCGCGCTATTGGATCCGATAAAGGAGAAGATCAAAGGGCCGGGGCAGCGCGAGCACTCTCCAACACGCATCAAATAGAGCGTTAACAACGTCTCATCTTCATAGTCTTCCACCTCGACTCCAAATTAGCCCTAAATAAAAGGGGGTGAGGCGGTGTGTGGCAGACACATGGGGGAGCGAGGGGGATTGTGAGGGATTGGATGCCACAGGGATCTTTTCAGTCCCTTTTTTTAGAATTAATTTTTAAATGAAAGGGGGCTTTTTTTTCAACCGGAGATGCTCTTTGAACTGGAGGACAAAGGACACAGAAGAAAGAGAAAAAGACGTGGGCTTATTATGCCGCCTTCCTAACTCGGCGTACAAACTCCAGCATGCAATTTAGCAGCGAGCGTCTGAAGGCAGATGTCTGGCGTCTTTGGCATGGCACGTTCAGGGATTTGTAGAATGTTCCACTGCAGTGTTGCACTGTGGGGGAAATTATTCATAATTTAATTCTCTCATTTACCAGGATGTTCACGTTCTCGCAGAACCTGAGAAAGCTTAGAACAGGGTGTCTGCAGTCTTTGTCTGAAATTGCATTGCATTTAATAAATGGTCTTAAATGTACCTGGGCTTAGATTTCCAATTCCACAAATCGAAATCGGACTCTCTCCCAAACCCTGTATCTAAAACCATGCATGCATGACTCGTGTGTGAACAGAAACCACAGCATTCCCGGGAAAGATGATGACGTCTTGGTGGTTATTTATCCTAGGGCGCGCTGAGAACTTTAGCGCCGACTGATTTTAAGACATTAGTACAGTGATGTAACAAGAGGAGGAAAAGCCTGAAGCCAATGAAGAAGGAGAACTGGAGAAATGTCTGGAAACTGGAGCGACTCTGAAATGCTGAGGACGAAATACTTCATCGGGTTAATGGTACAGTCAGTACAGGAGGTGTCATTAATGAGTGCCTCACCAGCAGACTCCGAGAACATAGCATAAGTAAAGAGGAGATGCAGGTGATAAACAAACTCAAGAATTTGAAACGTAAATTCCACCAAATCCATTGATTTGTTAAACGTCACATCCTGTGTAACGAGACTTTCATGGCAAATTCCGGTAAAATGCCTTTTGGGAGCTGCAAGTTTGACAATGTCCTGGGTTTTGAGTGTGAAAACAAAAGACTGATGCAAAAGAAAGAAAGATTTCCCAGACATTAGAAGTCAAATGTCAGTTTTTAATGTTTTACAGAGTGTCAGTTTGAACTCTTTCCCCTTATCTACACACACATCCTCTCCTCCTTTTCCTTCTCCTCCATTTTTCTTTTCTTGCTTTTTTCTTGTTTCTGTTTCTTTGTCTTCTCCCTCCACTAGTCAGGAACGGTTTTTGCTGTCTCGCAGCAGAATAGTCCTCTCTCTAGAGAAATTGATTTCTGCTGCCTCCAACATAGTGAAAGCTCCATGTGTATGTGTGTGTGTTTTCTTTTCTCTTTTTTTCCCCCTAACCAGATCAGACATTTTTTTGCTGATCAGTTCTTTTCACGCTGCGTAAACATTCCCTGAGCTCCCTGCTTTTTAAAATTTATTTATTTAATTTTTTTTAATGTCATGCTCGCCCCTGCCGGTGGTGGAGCCATAAAAATTTCATCGGCACCGACACCTGTTCGATCGGCCCTCCGCCAGAGTGAGCGCAGGAGATGTGATGAAAAATTAAAGAGCCATACCTGCTAAAACATTCATGTCCAATCTTGAGCCCAGTGCGTGCCGATAGGCAAGGATTCGAGCCAGCGAGCAAGTGCCCTGGTCACAACAGAAAGATCCCTCTCTTGTTAGCGCCACCTGGGGTCACTATTTATTTTTATTTTTTTATCTTTTTGTCTGACTGTGTCTTACTTTTTTTTCTTCTGTCGATTCAGAAAACATGATCAAATACACAGGCAGCCCGGACAGCTTGCGTTCCCGTACGCCAATGATCACGCCTGACCTGGAAAGCGGGGTCAAGGTTTGGCACCTGGTGAAGAACCATGAGCACGGAGACCAGAAGGAGGGCGACCGTGGCAGCAAGATGGTCTCCGAGATCTACCTGACCAGACTGCTGGCCACCAAGGTGAGTTTTTTTCTCAACACCAGGCCCTGCGAAAATGTTTACGGCCCCCTTATTCTTCTCTCACGGTTAGCACACGTTAGCATTTTAGTCTCACATATTCAGAGATCATTTTCGTTAATGATCATAACAAAAGCCTCATGCTGACAAAATAGCAATATATCAGGCCAGAATAAATCAGATCGCTGTGCTTCAATCAGCCACAGCTGGAGAGAAATGTAGAGCGTTTAGTTCTGATAATTTGTTTTAAACAACAAATTTCTTGCCCATTGCTTAGTATATGTGGAAAATCTTCTAATTGTCCTCACCAGGTTTTTATTAACCCTTTAACGGTCTGCTCAACCATTTGGTGCATCTTTTTTAGTAAGGATATTTTGTTGAAAAAAAGTTTATTAAATTTCCTTTAATTATTTATAATGATTTATTATTTAATTTTAAAGCTATTTTGATGTATTTTTATACAAACTTACACAGAAATTTTTATTTTTTTATAACTTTTAATAATTCTTTTGGTATTTGTAAGTTTTATATTTATATATATTTTTTTTATATATATATTATTATAATTTACTAATTTTTTTATGGTTTCATTTATCAGGTTTTTATACACGTCATATATAAGAAATATGTAGGAAAAAATTAATTTTATTTAGGTTTAAATAAATAACCATTACCTATAATAGATACCAGTAATAATCTAAACCATTTGGTAGAGGCTCATAATAAAATAAAATAAAATAAAAAAACTAGCATGGTCAATTAAAAAAAAAACCTTGTTTGTTATTATTATTTCAATGAAGAATTTTTCCATTGCTTTTTTTCTTGGTGAGTTAAAGGGTTAAATCTGATGGGGTTTAATTTGTAACGACAAAACATTTCAGCTTTGTTGATTTTATGATCTGTACTGCTTTGAGTTACCGTCCTGATATAAAGCTCCTTTTCCTCTTTGTATTTTTTTAACACTCATTATTGATCATAGTGGAGAATCCAAAGCTAAGAGGCAGATATGTTTTTTTTGGCAGGACTTATGACAAATCTCTTCATATGCGCATATGTGTATATGGGCCTGTGTGTGTGTGTAGCTCCATCATCTGTCATGCTTGCTGTTCTCTGTGCCAATAAGCACCTACGAGAAGCTCGAACACATCCAACACATAAATTTCTATGAATGCCAGACAAATCACCAGCGCCCGCCTGATTCCCTGCCCAGTGTGTGGGCCGTGTGTCATCATTCAGATGGATTGTTTTTGTTTAATAACAAGTTTATTATGCTGCCAGTTCTCTCGGTGAAAAATGATTGGTATGACAGTGCAGTAATTGACTGTTTCCCTTTTTCGCTCCGCCAATAAACACCTTCAATCTTCAAGCGAGCGCTGGTTTTTCACTCCTCTCTGTATTCGTGAAAAATAAAGAAGCAGTGATGGTTAAAATCTCTCCCTTAAGGTTTTCCTCTCTTTTATTCACTATCTACCTGTTTAATGCCTTCCCCTACTGTGAGTGTCCTTCACTTTTTCTCTCTCTTCTTACCTCTCTGTATGTAGTTAAACCTTATAATAAAAAATAAAAAAATACCCACCAGGCAATCAGGCGGTGTTGCTTTTTCACGTCAGCCTGCTCGACTCTGATAGCATGCTTCTTTTTTTCTTTTTTTTTGAAGTGCGCACATCTCTGAAATGGCCATAAATGGCCGCTTTGGTTCCCCATCGAGTAATGATGATGTCAGCCGTCACACGACATCTGTCGGAACCCTTAATGCCGTCCCCCGTCTCCGGCTCTGTGCCGTGACATGGGGACCAAGCGGGGAAATATGTATTTTTGTCTTCATAAGGAAAAAGATAAGCTGTCAAAAATGTGGGACACACCAGAATTATTACTATGATTGTCAGCTAACAGGGTTTTTTTCTTCTTCTCTCTCTCTTGGCTTACTCTCGGTTCCCACTCAAGCAAAATAGGATTTTTATTTGCTGTGCATGTGCACCT
Organism: Olivaichthys viedmensis; assembly: GCA_028565825.1. Lineage (NCBI taxonomy): Eukaryota > Metazoa > Chordata > Actinopteri > Siluriformes > Diplomystidae > Olivaichthys > Olivaichthys viedmensis. Next base: position 11,401,220 of record JAOUQW010000014.1, read on the forward strand.
GTTCTGCTGCAGAGCTTGCTGCCACACACGAGCTAAGCTTCCTGATTTTCTCTCTCACTTTCACTATCTTTCCAAGCCTTCTCTGTTCTCTCTCCGTATATATTTCCCTCCTTTTCGTCTCTGTCGCTGCCTCACGTCCTATCAGTTCGTGTAAGTGGATTAGATTCTCTCTACTTTGTGTCTCCTTAAAGTTGACAACATTAAATCAAATTACAGGTCATTGGTGCAGCGTGGGCTGTAATCCAGATGCATGAAGAGGCTTAAGCAGATTCGCCACCTGTTTCCCTGATGGTATTAAACGTGAAGTGCAAAAAAAAGTGATTTCCCCATCAAAGATGGTGGTTTTAGGGCTGTGGTTCTAGGTACACCCTCACATTTAGGCTGGATGCACTGACACCAGTACATCTAATAATAATAAGAAAAAAATGGTAACACTTTCTTGGAATCCTGTATTCATAATGCATTATAAATGCATTTATCAATTTTTATATAGCATACATAGTACATTATAATGCCTTTATACAAGCAAGCATAAAAGTAATAAACATATCATAGAACAAAAAAGAATGCAATTAGTATACAACAAATAAACGAATAAAAGAAACATAGTAGAAAATAGGACATTTTGAACAGGCTGAGGTTTGTCTCAAGAAGTGTAAAGATAAATAAATAAAAATGCTATGGCCTATTAAAGGATAATTCATTAAAACATCATATCTATATTAATAGATAAATAAATGAGTGAGCTCATGAATGAATAAAATTGCATGCATCTTATGCGTTTTTTCCCTTCTCTTTCTCTTTCTCTGCACAGGGCACGCTGCAGAAGTTTGTAGACGACCTGTTTGAGACCATCTTCAGCACGGCACATCGAGGAAGCGCCCTCCCCCTCGCCATAAAGTACATGTTCGACTTCCTGGACGAGCAGGCCGACAAGCACAGCATCCACGACCCACACGTCCGGCACACATGGAAGAGCAACTGGTCAGAGCCTACACACGATTATCACACACACAAACACATTGTGACCATTATACAACAACTTCATTAAATCAGCTGAGGCACATTCGATCGCAGAAACGATGGCTCTCAACACAACATCACTACGGTCACTGAAGCATCTGTCACCGTGGCTATCGCTATGGCGACGAACAAACGGCAAATCAATAGCGTCTGTCTCGAAATTAATTTCACCCTATCAATTTATTTCGAATCCCCTAGTGTGGATGTGTGAGCAAACATCCAGAGAGGAATAAGAGATAGAAAAAGCGAATAGGATGGATGAGAAAAAGAAGGCACAGTGTAAGAGTAATCCTTCATTAACCTCTACCTCGAGCCACTGACCCATCATGCATCACTCAGCACCACCTCACAGGACCATCGGGGCTGTAGTAGGTTTACAGTTGGTGTGTGGGCAGGAGGAGGAGGAGAATCAAGTCTATTTACTCAGTTTTATGGGCCTAATTTTTCTCAGTCTCTCCTTCGCTGCCCTATTAGGCCATTTGTGAGCATCCTAAGTGCCTCCGAAAGCGCACCTAGATTAGATGTTAATGGAAATCGGTCTTGCAAAAGTAAAAGGCAAAATGATAAATAGTCCTTTTTTTATTTCTCACAAGCACCTGGTGCGCGTATCAGCCCAATGCTGCCGCTTCGTCATTGCTTTTTTATCGTGCGTGGGAGTGTGTGTTTCCTCAAGACCGATTTTCTGCGGGCCGTGTTTTTTTTGCTGACATCTAATGTCTCTCACAGTGGGGGAGAAAAAAGAGCTCCATCTTCAGCTCCTGCAAAACAACAGACTCGTTTTCATCTTTAGAGTGAAATATGCTGCTGTCTTCCAGGCTATTAAAGGAACACTTTGCCCCAAAAAACGCTAATGTGACTAACAGTCAATGCCAGCTAGTTAGTTAGTATGCGCCAGTTTACCTTAAAATTCAAACGTTTGTTTACAAACGTTCGTTTGATTTCCTTATCAATTGTAGAAGTTAATTGAAGTTCATTTCTATGTGTAGTGCTGATATAGTACATATATAGTAGCCTATAAGTATACAGTAGTACTCTACAGATGAGTGCAGAAGTTTGCACCCCCCATAGATTTTGAATGGAAAAAAGGAAAATGTACCTTTATTTTACAATTTATCTACAAAAAAAGATTTTTTTTCAAGATGCTAAAAATGAAATGTGGGTGTGTCCTGCAACAAGAAAACAATCCAAAACATTAGGTAAAATCAACAGAAAAATAGTTTTGTCATGTCCTTCTCGGTCTCTTTAAATCTGGCAGAATTAAAGAAAAAGATGTCAAGAAGACAAGAGGTGGATTCAAAAGCCGTATACAAAAGAGGTTGAAGGCAGTTATAAAGGCAAAGGGTGGGCATACAAGTTATTAGAGAATATTTATATCACATCCAGAAAGGGAGATACAAACTTATGAACTGATATCATTTTGGGGTTTTTTCACTATTAATATCTTAACATACATTATTTGATCATTTTTGTAATGAATGAAGGAACATCTGTGAAACCAAACACACTAAATGTGTTCTTGGTATAAATTACATTTCTTATTAAATGTCCTAAGGGTATGCAAACTTTTGCACTCCACTCTATATTAGCCTTGCTGCCTAGCTGGCAAATCAAAACAATAGCCTCGGTAGCTCATGGCACCGAAAGGTTGTTAACACGAGCTAATGATGCCAGGAGTAGTGAATTTTTGCCAACCATTTTTTGCACAGCTGAGTAATAATGTAATGTAATGATAATCTCAAATTGAGAATGAAAGAGCTGACGAGTGCCCAGCAGGCCGAATGGAACCAAATGGACCTCTGGAAATGTCCTCCATGATCTCTAATTCTAGTTGGGTCCAGATTTAGGTCATACGCTTGCACTTTACCGACTGCATTTATTGTACATTCCACCAAAGTCCCAAAACTGAATAGATTTTAAACAGTTATAGGAGAAAAGCACTATTGCACAGATTTATATTTCCCACAGGACATAGCCATTATAGTAAAGATTAAAAACCTGTTTATACCACAGCGCTGTTGAATTCTCAATTCTGATTGGTCGTCAGGTGGTGATTAATTTTCAATAACAGCAGCTCTGACAGTAGTGCCGGCTGGAAGTCAAATCACAGGTTTATATTAATGCGCTTGTTCTAATATGTTATTGTTTCTATAGTAGCAACTAATTCACAGATTGCTATTTAACAAAGAAAAATGTATAATCATTGCTGTGGTGAAGCTTTCTGGAAGGAGAAGGTTTATTTAAAGACAACGTGAAACGGAAATTCGAAATGCATTTTCTGCAACGTGACTTATTTCCAAGTGGACTTTGGTTTTACCAATCGGGATTTGATTGGCTTTTGAAAAGTAACTCGGTATCGCTGCGAGCGCGAGCTAATGGGGGGGGGGGGGCTGAAACATGACATAAAATGATTGTTTTTTTGGTTTTTTTTGTTCCCCTCACAATTTTACCAGGG
>JAOUQW010000014.1:11457751-11472555 GCA_028565825.1 Olivaichthys viedmensis
CTATATATAAAAATTATATATATATATATATATATATACTAAACTATATATAAAAATTATATATATACTCGTTTATTTTAACAGATGTTGTTAGCCAACTAGTTATACGAGCGCTAACCTGACAAGATTTTTTTATTCATATTCATAAACGTTCATAATCTTCACTGCTAACGCTAGCCAGCAAGATAACCTGAAAGGATTTCTGACGAGGAGTTTTAAGTCATATTCATAAATGTGTATAATCTTCATGAACGTTAGCCAGCTAGCCAACATGAGATCACCCATTTGTTTTGTATTCATAAACGTTCATAATCTTCACTGCTAACGCTAGCCAGCTAGCTAAACCTGACAGGATTTCTGAGAGGATTTTTAGGTCATAATTATAGATGCTTCTATTCTTTACCGCTAACACTAACCAGCTCGCAAACATAAACTAAACCTGACAGGATTTCTGAGAGGATTTTTAATTCATTCATTCGTTTAATTCATTCGTAAATGTATATAATCTTCAATAACATTAGCCAGCTAGATACATTGAGATTAACCTGACAGGATTTCTGAGAGGATTCCTCAAATCATATTCACAGATGTTTATAATCTTCACTGCTAACACTAGCCAACGAGTTTAACCCTTTAACCAATTTCTCAACCCTTTAGAAGTTTAGAAGACCAAAGAAGGAAAAGAAATGTAAAGAAAAATCTGCTCAATCCCAAATTGATAGCTTTTCGAACCAATGGCAATGCAGCCCCATTGCAATGCAGAGTGGGTAAGGGATCAAATACTGTTTAATTTTAGTTTTCCAACACCTTAGGGAATATAAAAATGTTTAATACCTTTCAGAAATGTTGAAAAGATAAAGCACCAGATTTTTTTCTTAAAACATGCTCAACCAGGCAGTTGATGCGTCAGTCTAAGGCAATAATGGTCGGGATCAGAGCTAACGAGGGTAACATTAGATCTAATAATTATACAGAAAAATTACTTTTTTGTCCCAATGCAGTACAGACACCTTATACGTACTTCAGGCAGCTGGTTCACTGATGAACTGATTGAACAAACAAATCTGTATTCTGCCTGTATTATGGGATTAAGTGATCCCATTCAAGCCTGCAGAAAACAATTCCATGATTTCTTCATCTGGAGCTCTCTGAACTTGTGACTCACTTCGTGTAGTTGTGGAGGACTTGCACAAAACAGTTTATGCCTAGCACTCACCTTCCTGTTTAAATACATAATCTCGCGTCGATACTGCAGACTTGCATCTCCTACGGACTGCAGCTGGAATCATAAAGACTGTCTTATGCTCATCCCAGGATTTACAATATGCTCATATCAAACATCCTTTAAACACATTAATACTGTTGGTCTTTTCTCGATATGACTGTTTACTGTAATGATTTTCAATCTCACTATCGGGTGTCGCCCAGAAGAGGACGGGTTCCCTTTTGAATCTGGTTCCGCTTAAGGTTTATGTCGTCTCAGGGAGTTTTTCCCTCGCCACTGTCGCCTCTGGCTTGCTCATTATTGATCTGATCTACATCCGAATTTCTGTAAAGCTGTTTTGTGACAATGTCTATTTCTAAAAGCACTATACAAATAAAACATTTTTTTGTATTGAATTGAATTGAATATGCGCAAGAGGGACATCACAATATTGTTCGCTTTGACAAATATTGGTCACTGGCCCACCTTTGGTACACAACGTGGTCGCTGCAACCTGTGCCCAAAGGGAGTATCTCGCTGAAAGTGAGATGTGGCATCTTTTTGTGCCTTAATAATAAACAACAGTGCTTTGTGGCATACCACCTGCGAAAATAGATGTCTGCAATCAAGGCTCCATTTACTGAGATTGCCAGTCTCTTATGTTTTTAATCGTTAATGGGCATGTAATGAAATATGTATTGAAAACAGGCCAATTTCTCAGAAGCCTCAAAAACTTGTTTAAAAATAAAATATGACTTAAATGGACTTTTATGTTCAAATATGTTAAAGTCACTGAGCTTTTATTTCACCTTTTAACAGTTTTACCTTATACCGACATGTCAACCACCTGGTTGAGCTTTGTAATTCTTAAAATAATGGGCATATTCAGAAAAAAAAGGTAAATACATGTTATTTGTGTTGCGAGAAGAAAATATAAAAAATTTAAAAAAAATTAACTAGTGAAGGTTAAAGGGTTAAACGATCTACTCTGACAGGATTTTTAAATCATATTCATTAACGTTCATAATCTTCACTGTTAACGCTAGCCAGCTAGCTAACATGAGCTAACCTGACAAAATTTCTATTAGGATATTTAAGTCATATGTATAAATGTGTATAATCTTCACTGCCAGTGCTAGCCAGCTAGCTAACATGAGCTAGCCTGACAGGATTTCTGACAGGATTCCTCTAACCATTTTCACAGATGTTTATAATCTTTACTGTTAAGACTAGCCAACTAGATTAAACGGCCTACTCTGACAGGATTTCTGAGAAGATTATAAAGAAATTTTTATAAATGTGTATTGACTTCCCTGCTAACGTTAGCCAGACAGCTAACATTATCTAATGACAGGATTTCTGAAAGGATTTTTAAATCAAATTCATAAACGTTCATAATCTTCACTGTTAAACGCTAGCCAGCTAGCCATGCAATATGTCTTCACTGTTAACGCTAGCCAGCTAGCCATGCAATATGTCTTCACTGTTAACGCTAGCCAGCTAGCCATGTAATATGTCTTCACTGTTAACGCTAGCCAGCTAGCCATGCAATATGTCTTCAATGTTAATGCTAGACAGCTAGCCATGTAATATGTCTTCACTGTTAACGCTAGCCAGCTAGCCATGCAATATGTTTTCACTGTTAACGCTAGCCAACTAGCGTTAACAGTGAAGACATATTGCATGCAATCGATTACAAGCATTCTTAATCCGGTGCAAATACAGTGTCAAATATGTTTATTGTTATAAACAAATGCAAAAAATACAGCTTTAAGACGCTTTTAAAGCATTTTGCAAGCTATAAACTGAAAACCATAATTTAACAGTAAACTGTACCATGTAGGGAAGCTTTCATGAGCTGTATTCCCCATACATATGATGGGAATTATTAGGTGAATGAAAACTCCTGAAACGCAGCTCTCTCTAGGTAACCATGAATGTTGTATATCAGCATTTTTCTGTTTCATATCTCATTATAGCTGCAAATATTATTAGGTTATATATTCATTAGGTCCATTAAATCACCACTGAACCACAGCCTATTACCGCTAGTCACCATCAGAGACCACCAGAATTCTGTAGGACCCTTTTGGGAAAACTATTAGAAAACCATCAAATGCATCTAGAAACAGTCACAGGTCACCACATCAAATTTTGCCACAAGGATCCTTTACATTGTAATATTAACCCATTTGGAAGACACATAAAACCATTAATAACCATCAGGAACTAACAGATACCGCAAATTGTACCGCAAATTGTTCTCTCTCATGTTTTCTACGGTGAAGAGAACCAAATTTTGTCACTAATTGTTCACTGTTTCTCTAATATTTCTTTATTCCTTCTAGGAACGGAGCCTTGGTGGAAAGCAAGGCATAAATGAGTTGTCAATAGTTATTTTTTACATCAATATACCTTATTTTGTTTACCAACCATAAACCAAAAATCTATACAACATAAGCACCAGGTGTATGCCTGTGGAAGGGTTTCCCTCATGGATACACAGACATCACAAACATGCATACCTATAAAAAGCTACATTTTGTGGTGGCATGAATAATATTCTCGTAGGGTCTACAGCAGGGGTCTTCAATCTCATCATCAAAGAACCGGTGTGGCTGCACATTTTCATTCTGGCAAAATAGGGGATACACCTGTTTCCACTTGTTTAATCAACTGATCTTGGTCTTCAAGAGACTATTAGGTTACGTTCACATTACCAAAATGAAGTGACACAAATCCGATTTATTTATTTTTTTGCCTTAATGTGACACAGATTCGATTTTTTCAGGGCTGTGTGGACGCAAAAAGTCTGATCTTTTCAAATCAGATCTGAGCCACTTTCATATGTGGCCATGCGACATGAATGAGAACGGTCAGATCGGAATTCATGTGGCTTTTCCCCCAAAACACTTCAATGTGCATATCACTGTCGTCATCAGCCAATGGAGGATAGCAACAGCAGTGAGTATATTCAGTGGAAGGATGGGGAAATTGGTGATTTACTTATGAATAAATAAGTAATGAATCGATTCAAGCTAAACTCGAAGGAACCAACTGAAACATTTGGCCATAAAATAGCAAAGCGCGGCCACAAACGACAATGCCAAAGAAAAATAAAGAGCCTTAAGGCTAAGTTCAAGGAGGCAAAGGACTCGAATCGAGATAGCGGCCATGGTTGCTCAAAGTGCCCCTTTTACGAACTCGAGCGCATTTTGGGTGATAAACCCACTTGTTCTCCCGTAGAAATACTCGACAGCTCTTGTGCCGAAATTATTGATATCGATCTGCGCATGCAGGGCATTTCGGGGGACAGGTGTGGTCACATTAAAGACAGATATGGGTCACCTGCAATTACGAATGTGAATCTGAGCAATGAGCTTGTAATGTGAACGTAGCCTTAGGCATGACTCCTGTTTGTCTGGAATAAAAACCTGCAGCCACACCGGCCATTTTGTGGACAAAATTAGAGACCCATGGCCAATAGGTTCTGCTTCTGAAGAGCTTATTTCAGTGAACATAGTGAATCGTTGCAGTATATTGTAAACTGAATTTCCTTGACGTAAAAAATACTGCAGACTATATCGTTGTTAGTATGGTCCTGACAGGAAAAGATACTACAAATCTCTCTATATTACATACGAAAAGATATTTGTGCCACCAGGATTTGAATTTGAATTTTGTAAATCTCAATTTCTATACTGTATTTTGAAATTGTTTATGAAGTTTTGACGTTTGACAGCACGAGGTCAAATCATTTCTCAACAACGACTGAATCTGTGCCCGTTCTTGGATGTAGCGTTGTATAGATCTGAATCCGAATTTGATAGACTGAATTTTTAATTGTGTTGTGCCACCGAAATTTGGAATTTTGTACATCTGATTAGTTTAAAATTGAAACCTTCATGTGCAATTTCAAATCATAGCATGAAAAAATTGTCAAAATTCAAATCCAAGTCCTATTTTCACAAATATCATTCAATAATTATACATACATGGCATCCTAAGAAAACCAACATAGAAAACTTAAAAAAACGCAATGCAAAGGTGAGCCAAAGCAAAGCGCCACTGAAGTATGTACAATAGAATACAGTACAGAATACTGGTGAAAGAAACTATATACTAAGGTACAAAAATAGCCTTTTTGATAGAACTGTACAGCAATCACTTTGAATGGATGCAAACAACAAACACACACGATTTTGATAATAGCATTTTCAGCTTCTTTAGAGTCAATTCATTAAAAACAATGCCCTCACATTCACGTAGCCTATGTCTACAATGAAAAAGGGGAACTTGTTCGTAATTGCACCAGGCAACTTCATATAAAAGTAATGATAATAATAATATTTAGGAATACTTTTTCTCTTTCTAACAAAGTACTAATACTAGGTTCGATAACCGGAGTGTAGCATGTGGATAAAACAGAGCTGTTGAGCTCAGTCCCTTCTTGTTTGTGGTGCATCTCTTGATTAAGGTAAATCCCAAATGAGATGAGGTTCTTTAAGTAATGTTTGTATTTCCATTTATAATGGTGCTGTGATCCAGTCCGAATGAACATGACTTTTTAGTTCAGGAGCGCCATTACTCAGTTTCGACACTGACCCGCAAGATGCCAGAGACCCTACAAGACACGCAGCAGCCATTTTCTTTGCATTCTGTGAGCTTTCTAGTGGTGGTACCTTGCCCTTTTCCAAAATATGCACAAAGTCGCCTGTAACCCTACAACAGGGGCCGGCAAGCTGTTTTATGTGTGTCGATTTAGAATTATTTTACAAAGCTGAATGAGTTGCCATTCAAACACTAACTGCACCAATGCACAGAGCTACCTTGCAACTGTAGCGTAACTTTTAGCAGAGCTTACATTTCTGAGAACAGAGGTCCTTTTTCTTGTACCTTGAGGTTGCTTGTTTGTTCAGCTTTGTCAGCTTCATCCTTAAATCTTACCAAATACCAAACACATACAGCTTGTTCCTTTTGTTGAGTAACTCTGAAACAAGACAGTTTAGTCCTGTTGAAATGAACAAACTTTAGCTCGTTTAGCTGCCATATTAACTTGAATGTTAACGTGCATCGGATACTTTAATAGCTTAGCATAACCTATGGCAAAACTGACACGGCTTCATGATGTCCCTAGGTCAGAACTTCTGTTTCTAACCTATCGTAATGTTTAAGAAAGAAATTGTTATATAAATCACCAACATGGTATGGAGCTGAATTAATTGGTTTCCCATCAATCAGCTCACCACACAGTCATGCCCCACGTACCAGCATTGGCACAGTGCCAGAGGTTGCCAACCCCTGTCCTACATGTTTCTATCAATGTGTGGTGCAAAGTATCCAGCACTTTTTGGCCAAACACAGCAGAGCAACATAGTATCACCGAAGTCAAAAATCTGAGTCCGCGTCCATCAGTTCCGCCTCCATAAGGTTGGTTCTAGAGTGGATTGGAGCGATCGCTGGCTTCCTACCCTCTGATCGAGGTGTTGTGAGGGCTGTCCTGCCAACACCCACTGACGAAGGCATCTGATGTCCTGAATGGCGGAATGCTCCATTAGATCCATTAGTTTGCCAGGCCGGTTGTTTAAACTGGCCTCGTCCCTCGTACTGGTTTAGCGTCAGTGGGTTGGCAAGATTAAAGCCAGGATCCCTGCTGCGCTGGCTGGATGAAACGTTGCCGTGCCCTCCGTATCTCTCCTGGTACGGAATGGGACAGGAAGGTCGGAATTCTGGGAAGGAGCCTGGAAGGACGTTCTCCTCATGCTGCCGATGCCGCTCCCACAGGTTAGCCACGAGGCTGCGGTGCCCCGGGAGCTTGGGAAGGCGAGGGATAGCACTGAGGCCAAACTCCCTGCGACGGCCAACGGGATTCACGTCATCTTCAGCAGGCGCTACTTGGCGCACCTCCTTCTTCCTCTTCTTCTTCTTCTTCTTACGTTTCATCATCTCAGGGGAGATCTCGGCTTCGACCATCCACAGTTTGTTTCGCTCTTCTGGAGGAGGCACTGCATGAGGAAAAACGGTTGTAACGGACCTTAACCTTTACGTTATGTACAATGGTGCATTACAATTTTTTTAGTAATCCTTTACATTAAGATTCCCTTATCTAACATTTTTAACAATATTTACCGCTTTAGTTAACGTTAACACACCATGAACTTCAACATTAATACACCGTTAAGTAATTTTAACAAAGTAATTAAGGCTTATATTAACTGATGTTTTTTTTATTTTTAATAATGAACCAAACAAGCCATATAATGAACACTTACATTAACCAATATTTACTCCACCCTTAAGTAAAACAAAGTGCACAACAACCAATATGAACTAACACCTTAATCAATGTGTTTGTGGTGGTTAATTGAGGCTGAATGGTGGGTGCCAATATTTACATCCAGAAACCTAAGTTTAGTTGATTTAGTAACATGCTGTAATTAAGTGTATGCTAATTTATGTGGACTTATTTTTAGTCATGGATGGAATACACATTAGTTAATGCAGGTGTATTTAGTTAACATTTAAACAAACATCCATAACACGTTAACTTACTTTCTTAACATTGCTTATAGTGTATTAATGCAGAAGTGCAGGGTTTGTTAATGGTAACTAATGCAGTAAATAAAGTTAATTATGGAAATCCTAATGTAAAGCATTACCAAATTTGTTTCTGACATGAAACTTCATGTGCTTGGCTCGATTTTTCAAATGAAAAGATTTTTAGAACTTTTAAAGCATGCCATAAAACCAAAAGAAGATGGCCTGGATCAATGGGGCATTCATTGCTAAGTAGTAAACAGAACAGAAAAAGCATTTTTAAGACTAAGCTACCATATAACATTACTACTGACCAGGTGTCCCAGTGGGCGTAACTGAGATGTCCTGAGGTAAAATGGCACCTCTTCGCGCCACCATCTTCGTCACGTGCTGGGCCCATGCAGAGGACATTTCCATGGACGGCTCATTCAGCTCAAAGTTAATACCCGCTGTAGAGTAACAACAGTGTTTAATCCGATTCATCTCCATTTTCTTAAATAATCTTTCTTCATTTCTTAATACCAATTTCTACTAGTAAATTCCTCAGTAGTGCAAACCTATTCATTAGCAGTTAAACTTGATTTTATCTTCACATGTCCAGCAGGGGGTGCTATACTTACCCACAGGTCCTTCATGGGAGACTGTGTGCATGCTGAAGGACAACTCTTTTTCCGGGTCCATTTGGATTTCCTTCCGCTTCGAGAATGCTTTGGCTATCATCTTGCTCTTTTTGATGCGCTTTGGCTCATCATCACTGCGTCCAATGATCCTTGGATTACGGGAAGAGTAAATATAAAACTGGATGTTGCATAGCTAATTAAGTAAGAAACCTTGGCTAATAAGCCATTCTGTTTAGCTATTGCAGGACGTTTCATGGACCGAACAGAATTCTGCAGTAGTTTTGATCAGAATGTTGCATTATGTCAGTATGCAAGCTTTCGCCCCATGAAAACAAGCCTAATTCAGTCAGTGCACGTTCACATATTAGTAGTGCATAGCTTGATTAATAATAAGTACCACTTAGCATTTAAATAATAGATGTTGTTGTTAAAGGAGGCCAAAGATTTAAACATTCAAGAACATTTTTGGCCAGTGTTCGAATTATGGGTGGTCTCGAGGGTGCAGAGACGCCCTAGCTCCAGCCAGCCTCTTGTTATCTCCAAACGTTGGTCCACATGGTTTATTGTATTAGGAAATGTATGATATGTATGTGTTCAAGTAGCCTACATGTCGGAAAGTCATATCTACTTAAATACGTAAATTTGACTTAGGCACGTTTAAGAATTTCCCTACCCATATATTAGCTCTCTCAGACAACAGGACAGCACATCATTGGCCTTAGACTGGAGGATTTCAAAGTACAACACTGTCAGGTGTCCATATTTGGGCAAGCTAAGAACCGATTCTCATTCAAAAAGAGAGATCTAGTGTAGCCTAAATGTGCTGCCCAGACAGTGATCACTTGAGGGTTTTTTTTTGTATTCAAATTGTCACTGTGCTGCTTAGCATGCGCACATTAGGACATTAGGACTAGTTCTTTGTTTATCAATGTAACAGACCTATAATGTCACACACAATAAGCGAGTTCATCCTTGTAGCTTCTGCTTTGATTATTAGCCTACAGTAAACAGTAGAAACCTTTCTTGGCCTATTTTTCTTAATATGATACTGAAGATTGTAAAACACCTTAAATTACTTGTTGTTTTATAGACCCTACTATTTCTTATCAAAATTACACTGACTCACTATAAAATATGTGAATTGTAACACAGGCCTAATAAGAAGAATCATAGTGTCACGTCAGTCATGTCCGACCACGCCCCCTGGTGGAACCCTCCGGGAGATTTGGTATAATTCGGACAATGAAAAATAGTCTAATAGTCTAATCTTATAAAATGCACCTTTTAGATGAGGTGAGAAACCTACCTACACCAGGTGCGCTTCCAAATGAGGATTGTGGCTTTGGTCCACACCCAGGTGCTCATGGCAATGCCCGTACCAAACATGGAGAACAGATTGATCTTCTCCACCAGCAGACTGGGCCGGTTCTTGATGGTGCACTCCGGGATCGGTTTGTTGGTCTGATGAGCTATAGTCACATTAGCTTCACACCTGTATCAAACAGTATTTTTGTAAGTCTAAATCTCTCTCTGTGGTTAAAGATGTATCTCACTCTAAAGATATTCTGTAAATACTAACAGAGGGTAAACGTACTTCATTATTTTAAAGTTGTATATAAAAGAAATGCTCACAGCACATATTCCCTGAAGCTCCTTTCCCACTCCGCCTGGTTAAAAAAGTCGTAGAAATGACATCCAAAGGTGATGAGAACAAAACCAAAAGCCAGGAAGCCAAATATCCCTGGTAGGAAGAAAATAAATCATTATCAACATGGACAAATTTGCGGCGCTCTGTAATCCCAGTGGATTGTAATAAAAGCAATAAAGATAGTAATAGCAAAAAAAAAAAGTGTTGTGCAAAAGAATCGTACCGAGTCTCAGCATGGTCTCGTTGATTTTGCTCGCTGCTTTTTCACTCAGAAGTCCGGGGTGGTTACTTTTGATGGAAAATAGTGTCATGACACCTGCAAGGGTGAGAAGTTTGGATCAACTTCAACTGGCTATAATGGTAATCAAACCCGCATGTTTATTTATTACCCTCTCACCTCTTATGAGGAAATAACCACCAACAGCAAGTACCACGCCGATCGGCGCCAGAACAAACCCAGCGCGGTATCTGTAGTTCTTGTAGCCAACGAAGCAGATTCCACTAACAGAGTCTCCGTCAACCTACATCATGTTCAGCAGCAGCAGGTTATCACTATTGCAGCATGAAGTGCAGCATAAACATCACAAAAAAAAACAGAAATAAGAGGCCTTACCTCTGCAATGGCCAATATAGCCACTGTGAGGATGAACGGGATGGACCACGTGACCAGGTGGAAGTAGGACGTCTTTCCAGACAGAGGTTGGTGCGTAGTGCCAAGAGCTTTGAAAGATGTGTGCCAGGCGTAAGTAAGCATAACAAACCAGATGACCCCCGACATCAGGGAGTAGTAAACGATGATGAAGATGATAACACACGAAAGCGTCTCTGTCGATCTGGAGAGAGAAGAAAGAACGGATCAAAGTTTTGAGTGCTGTCAAGTATATTCATCATTTTTTTAAATCCTCAAGCGTTATTCTTACGAGGGCTCTCCTAGCCGCATGGTGTTGTCACTCTTGCACACGATCTCTTTGCGAGCACCATCCATGAACTGAGCGAGCCACCCAATGCTGCCCACGAAGAAGCAGGCGTTGACATAGAAGAGGATGACGGCAGGGTAGCGGTTGGAATTTTTCCAGTCGGCAAGAAATGTTGCCTGACGGAAAGAAAAAGAAAAGACGAGATGCATCGTGAAGACTTCAGCCTGAGCAAAATCTGCAAGTCTCCCTAACAAGCATACTTTTCCTAATTTTCTTCCATATATTAGTGAGATCCAGTTCAGATCTGCTACAAGTCTCCTACAAGTCTCCTCTCCCCAATAGATACCAATCTGAGAGGGCTAAAGAGGAACACCAAAAATAATTGAAAATGTAACAAAAACATGCAGATGCTCTTTGCATCCTGGGGAAAATAGAAATTAGCATTATTTGTATCAGGATGAAAATAAATTATTTGCAACCAATTTCGTTGTTGCCCGCTAGCTAGATCTACCTCTATCGCAAAATAGCCACCAATCTGGTAAGGATGAGGGCTAACACTTGCCGGCACTCACGCAACATCACTGGACAACTGAATACACCTCGAGGCATCCCTGGGTCAACAAGATTAGCAAACTTGGCTAACAGTTCAAATTGCACAATATAATAATTAGCCTAACGTTAGCTAGTTTGCTAGCACCTGCTTTTATTTACACAACAGTCAGCCTAACATTAGCCAGCTTGTTTGGGAGCGTGGCTAGCTACTAAAATCAAACATCTACTACTGCAAAGGTACCATTAACGAAACTAACTAGTTAGTTAATGTTGCAAAACTATTACATAGGTGTAAACAAAACCAGTATTTTATTCTAAGCGGTATGTCAAGCTGAAGAAGTTAAAAGAATGGCTAGTGGTGATCTCATACGATCATTTGAATTAAGCTCTCTCCTTGTTGACCCAAAATCAGAATCTGCTAATTCTTTTACATATGCATGCGCACTTCTGTTTTTTGGTGTTCAAGGGTGCAAATAGCTATTTTCACACCTGTGCAAAGAGACACTTCCAACTTTATTTTACTCTTGTCACCATGAACAAGGGGCGTGGCTTATTGGATTGACAAGCTGTCAAAGTGCAGCATTGTGCTTGTCTATGCGACAAAAACACACTTGTCTAGATGACACTAGCTGTTGAGAGAACAGTGAAAATCAAGCCTCATAGATGTATTGTTTTAGGGTGCAGGTGATGGTGGGAGGTTTACCAGGATAAATGAGAATGCCAAGGACATTTGTCAACCAGTAGAGACTCTCAAATACAGTTTCTACTGTGGTAGAGCAAGACTACAAGGGCAACTGATGTATTTGTCTTAATACATAACTTGCTGCATAACTGCTACATATATGGTCGTAGCATTGATACTGCTTTAACACTGCTTTAGGGCTGGATTTTATTCGGTTTTTCTTTTTCTTTTTATTGCTGTCCATAGAAGAAAAGTCCAATGAAGAAAAATGCAAAGGGAGTTTAAAGAACGGGGGTGTGACAACAGAAAATAAAAGTCATCGGAGTTTCTCGTTAATCGGTTTATCATATTGTATCTAAGCACTCGATCCATTTCTACCTATTTGACCCCAAGCGGCACTCTTGTGTTCACCTACCAGTGTAAAGAAAGTGCAAAGCAGGGTGATGGATCCGAAGATGGCGATGTAGCCGTGCATGTCGGAGTGCTCCTCCTCCGTGAAGAGGGGATTGTCACACTGGATACCGCAGCCCTCCACATCCTTGTACCAGCTGGCCTGGATGTCCGTTTTGACCAGAGGAGCCTCGCACTGTCCTGATGTGTTGAATTTGATCTTCTGCACCTCATTCTGGTGAAATGGAAGAAAACCATACACTTCAAGTATATTGTACATTCGGGTCAGCTTACTCAAGGACAGCATCAACCCAAACGTCCAACCATTCGTGATATAATTATATTACTAGCCAACCTTCAACCAAACATACTCTTAAGCAAAACCAACACACACTAAGGAGCATCACGCTGGATGGGGAAGTTTTATACCTGGCAACCGAGGGGGAACTTGTCCTTGTTCTCACACTTCAGGAAGTTGGGCCAGCCTCGCTCCTGTTCCACTATGTTGCAGGGGTGGCGGGTAGCCTGGCACAGGTTCTGGCTGGGCAGCTCCACTTTGCCGTTCTCACACTTGGGCATGTAAACAGCACACAGCAAAGGCTGAATGACCGCCCAGCACCGAGGAGCATTTCTCAAACCTGGGGAAGAGATGATGATAAAATGATGATGAGGTGGACATTGATATCTAATTCAAATATTATTGTCTAAGTGTTACTGCCCAGAGCTTTTTACTGTCCGTGGAAACATTTTAGATAAAAATAAAGAAAAAATTAGGTTCTTAGGGATGCACCGATCCCACATTTTCCATTTTAGATACGATCCCTGAGCTGATACCAAATACTGATCTGATCCTCTTAGTAACCGAGCTGATTTTCTGCAAGCTTCTGTTGGCAAGTTATGCGAAAAATCAGAGGCGCGAAGGCGGCAGGCTTTAAAAGGACAATCCGGCCAAAATAAAAAATGTAACTATTGATGCATCCGTTGTTAACATGCCTACTCGCTTCTTACACTCTCAGAAAAAAGGTACTAAACTGTACCTTTTCTTGTCACTGGGGTGGTACCCTTAAGGGTACATCTTACGTACCTTTAGTGTACTCTTTTACCTGGGAAGGTGCGTGTAGTGTACCTTTAAATTTAGAAGTGAATTAAAGGTACAACAGCGGCCCTTGATGTCTAATGCATGCACCTTTAATTAAGGCACACTGTATTCACATTTTCAGGTAAAAGATACACACTAAAGGTAAAAAAAGATGTTCCCTTAAGGGTACCACCCCAGTGACAAGAAAAGGTGTAGTTCCATACCTTTTTTTCTGAGAGTGTACAGTGATGATGCAGTCATCTCCAGAGCGAGAGTTCCCGGTTTGAATAGTGTGAAAAACCCCTCGTGATGATGCATCTTGGAGGTGGAAGTAAATTATGAAGAACTACAGCTGCTTTAGGGAACATACCTACCCTTATGTGCTACACCACTAAAGCTAGCTAAAGCAGCACTGATGCATTTATTAGAGACATTTACATTTTACTCATTTGGCAGACGTTTTTATCCAAGTTGAAGGTTAAGGGTCATGCTCAAGGTTCTGTTTCTGATTCTGTTAGTATCGGATCAGTACATACCTAAATCATGACATGGGCCAACTTCTACTGGTAAACAGGCCTCAGGCAATAACAGACAGATGTTTATTTTAAAACTACCAATAATTATTATAAAAAAATATTATAATATATATGATTTGTATAATAGAGAGAGGAAGGAGGAGAAAGAGAGGTGTGTTGCGAAACATTCCTTTGAGGACTTTGTTTCATCAGCTGTGCAAACTGGGCACATCAATAATAAATGCAGAGGTAGTAAAAAAATAACCAAGTTTCTACACCTCATCAGCTGCGAATTGTGCATTCGTGCGTGCTCAAAGTGCCGATGGAACACTTTTCTTCCTGACTCTTCGTATATATAGAAAGGAAGTGTTTCTCACAGGTGTGTGGGGAAAGTGGGCCTTAGGAGTCACGAGCATGCAAAGACCAGCCCAGATGATCTTGAGATTAAGGTGTGAACGAGGAGCAAAAGTGTTAGATGGATCATCAACTGGTGCCAATGTTAAAGAGGTCTTTTTTTTATTTTTTATTATGTTTGATGCAAATGATTTGCGGGCAGTGGTGGCTCAGTGGTTAGGGCACTGGGTTACTGATCAGAAGGTCGTGGGTTCAAGCCTCAGCTCCACCAAGCTGCCACTGTTGGGCCCTTGAGCAAGGCCCTTAA
>JAOUQW010000014.1:11554806-11576034 GCA_028565825.1 Olivaichthys viedmensis
TGGGCCCTTGAGCAAGGCCCTTAACCCTCCCTGCTCCAGGGGCGCTGTATCATGGCTGACCCTGACCTCTGACCCCTGCTTACCAACATGCTGGGATATGCGAAGAATCAATTTCACTGTACTGTACATGTACATGTGACAATAAATAGCATTCCATTCTTCTAATTTAACTCCCTAGATCGATAGACACAGCTACCTTTTTGTTGTAATAAAAATGTGGAAAAGAGAAAAATGTTAGCCCATTGAGAGAAATCGTGTATAAGAGGGAACTTATGTTAGTGTGGGTCAGCTTGGCTAGCTTCTCCATTTAATATATTGGATTAATATACTGTAGGTGGAAACGTGACAAGTCCCACTAGCGATGTATTGACAACATGCTTATGTTTCCATTGCGAAGGTCCACCAGTAAAGGAAGCGAAGGGACTTGCTCTGTGATTGGATGAAACCGTACATGCTCATTAATTATTCACAAATTTTCCCAGCTCATTCTAGGGAGAAGAAAAAAAAATGGAGTATCTAATTTACACCCGGGTGAAAATCGCATTAGCCACACAATACAGCTATTTGCATCCTTAAACACCAAAATAAATAGAAGTGCGCATGCATCCTGATTTAGCAACATTTCAAGGCCTTGGAGTTATAAGGTTCTGACATTTTTTTTTATGTTATAAATATTTTTATTTACATGCCACTGAATATTTATGAGACGTTTTACCTTAAAATATTGGTTAAAAAAAACATTTTTTAAAAATGCAAAGTAAAAAGTTGTATCTGCTTTGCCCTTACTCAGCGTCAAAACTTCATGGCTCCATATCTTAAAATCACAGAACTGCGATATTAAAAATCATAGAACCTTATAATTCTAGCTAAATCACAGCACTGCGCTAAAGTTAGCGAAGTAGTTCGTTTAGCTAGCAAGCTAGCTAATGTTAGGCTAACTATATTTGTAATTTGTAAATTAGATAAAAACATAAAAATCAAGGCTGTTCTGGGATTTTAGCTGCAGACACAGAAGCAAGTGAGAACCAAAGTTCTGCGGAAGAACCGTGGCAAGTTCTCCAAGATTCTTGGAACGACCTACCAGCCGATTTCCTTATAAAACTGCACGACAGCGTGTCTAAGAGAACCGATGCCGTTTTAAAGACAAAGGGTAGTTACACCAACAAATTGATTTTAGTTTTTTTTTATTATTGTTTACTGCTCTTTATAGGATTTTTTGAGTATAACTTTTAATTTCATAATTTTTAAAAGCATTTTCGCTTTACAGAATTTCTTTACATGTGCCTGAGACTTTTGCACAGTGCTGTATATAATATACATGTCCAACTCTTTCTCTTCTAGCATACGCAGGCCATTTTTAGACTCCCCAGTTTCCATCTTGCTTTAAGCTCTTTCTGTCCTCTATATCTTCTCCCTCCCTCTTTCTCTCTCTGCCATGAGGCTGCTGGGAGACCATGGAAAGCGTTTCACAGGCTTTTTTCTTTTCTTTTTCAGCTTTGTCACTCAACGCGACATGTCCTGTCACATGGTCCATTCGCTCCAACAGACACATGGCCAGAAAGGGCTGCTTTTGCCTCCCTCTCTCCGTCTCTCTTCATCCCAGTGCTTGTTCTGCGGCAGAAATTGGGAGCCAGCCTTCATCTGATGTGTATCTGGCCCTTCACATGTGCCTCCAAGCAGCAGCATAGCTATCGAGGGTTAAAATCATGTGTCTAAAGTCTGTGTCTTTAGATAACTATTATTAATATTGTTCTGTTTCTCGAGGCATTCGGTGGGAGAACACTATATGTTCTCCCACAATATATTATATATATGTTTGGTTTCCTAAAGAACCTTTTGATTGATGGATTTTTAACCATTTTTGTTGGTGCCACAGAGAACTAAAAAAAACTAAAAAATTCCCACCATAAATATTACCATTATGTGGAAGAGAGATCCTCAGAGGTGATCTTTGTGCTGTAAAATGAATATTCAGTTTATTGTGGCAACAACAGAAAGTAGTTAATTAATCATGGACCGAAAATGGCATCGCTCTAAAGAACCTTTTCTGGCACCTTTATTTTCAAGAGTGTAGGGCAAGCACACAAAAGCCACAGTTACAATAGGCAGCGTTTGGTTTGGCTTTATCGACTATGTGAGATTATTTTGCTTTAATAACATAAATTTTGCATTTTACTTATTAGGCCAAGTCGGAGAAACTAGGCAGCCAACTTGAATCGATTAAATAACCAAGAAAGCATTAGATAACCTCTTTTTTTTTAAAGTGCAGTTTGGTGCGTCCAGTGCTTTGGCTTCCTATTCACTATAAACTCTCACTACATAGGGTATAACATAATGATGATGTAGATGCTATGTAGTGCACAATTTTTCCAATAGAGCACAATTTTGGATCTGCCCCCACAGAAAAGGTGCGACTGTTGGAAATTTCTGACCGCTTACATACAATATTACTTATAGGACACATCATTTGTTCGTGTTCTTTTTCAAATATTTAATTAGAAAAGTGATCCAAGATTTAAAAAACATAAATGACACGCATTTATTCAGACACCTTTTCCTACATCAAGCAACACAAGAGTCATTTAATCAAAAACGTTAGGACATCCGTGTCTCGATACTCAGGTGACCAACGTAAACAAACATAAGAAACGCTTGAATGAGGTTTGTGCCTTCGAATATATGAACATTATGAAATAATTGAAGTGTCAATCTATCCAAGTTTTCAACCCTGGCTTGAATTCACACTTAACTCTCTCCGGTTTAATTGTCATTAAATTCCCATGTAAAAGTGCACGTGTGAAAGGGACTAGACAGGCACGAGAGGAAAGAGGAAAGGTGAAAACGGCTGAGACAATGACCCCATCACGGCGCCCGTGTTAATTCATTTGAACAACATCTAGCCGCTCGTGTTTCAGTGGCGATGACACAAGACTTCAATTAAAGCCAGGCCAAGCAGGGAATTCACCACGGCCCACAGCGCCCACGCCATCGATTTACTCTCCGGCACAGACGAGTCCGGGGGCCTGCCTATGATCCCATACCATCTGACCTGAGCCCTGAACAGGCCTCTGAAGAACGAACAGCCTGTCCGCCTGCCTGTAGCCACACACACACATTGTTAACGTGCTGCTCATAGCACTGCTCTCCTCCTTCTCCCTCCTCCTGCTTGGCTGGATTAGAGCCGACATGATTACAGATTTAGTTGCAGATGCGTGTTTTGTTTACGGGGACTAAGTGACTTCTGAAAAAGGCTTTCGGCTCCGAGAGCTTTTTCCCCTCCCGACTCCTCTGAGGCCAGGCGTCATGCTTTTGGAGAGCGTTAAAGGGGGAAAAGAGAGACAGAGAGAGAGAGAGAGAGAGAGAGCGAGTGAGACGGAGAAAGGGAGAATTTTGGAGTAGAATTTGTAATATGCTAAAATATTCAGCACTCCAATGAGGTAAAAATATATCACCAGAATCTGAAAAAAAAAAATGAAAAAAAAATTAGGGCAAAACCCAGGGTGTCTGGCTTTTAATTCAAAGCATCCGACCATCTTATTCATATTTAAAAGGATAAGACCTCGGTGCAATAAGTGAAAGCAGCTTTGCATATTAGATCACAGCCAATTAAATTGACAGTTTCTAATTCAAAGGGGGAAGTCAAGCCAGGAATTTTGCAAAAGTTGCCTGTGAGAAAAAAAAAAAAAAGGTTCGTCCTGAGAGAAAGAGAGAGTTCGAAAGTTGAAAGTAATTGCTTCGACTGTTATTGTGAATGTGTGCAGCGTCTGAAGAATTACGACGCAGGTCTTCGGGCACACGGGTCGCAGAGTGCAGACATTATTTCATCCGTTTAAAAGGTTTCTGCTCGAATAAGCCTCTGGTTCTCTGCCTTTTGTCACGAGGGCCAAAACAAGGTAGCAGTTTCCAATATTCATCTGTTAACCAGAACTCTAGCAGAAACTGCTCAGGGCAGAGAACAACAATAGAGAAACAACGTGGGCCCCGTTCTTCTTACGTCGCTTAACAAATACAAGATAACATGACGTATGCCAGATTTACTAATCGTGATAATTGAAAGGGGTTAATTCGGTTGTCGTGCGAACCTTATCAGAAAAACCGGATTGAGTCGAGTTGGTTCTCTGACCTGCAGGTCATGCCAGTGAATTTTTATTATAGAAAATATAGAAGAGGCTACTAGGGTTGTTAACTATCACTTAATAACATGCCAATATTACCCATAGTTTAAAGTCAATAAAACAATTTCTGACGTTTCTACAAGCACTTCCAGGGCTATTTTCTAGACTCATTTCTATTGTTCATGCTAAAATATTCCTTAAAATTCATTAAAGCCATCTAAAGGAAAACATGAGTTCTGCAGTGAGAGGTGGGCTTTATTTTATATTTTGCAGAAACTGCAAAGCAGTTGGTGTGCATTATCTCTCTGATTGTACTGTTGTTAAACTGTAACCCTGTATTGGTTTCCACAGTGCGTTCAAACGTCATTAGAGCCGAAAAGACTAACTTTACCGCAATGATAGAAGTGCCGAGTCCCTTTCACGTCATTTTGGTGCGCACCTTTATAAAACTGTGTTCCCAGTAACTAACAGAAATAGGGTTCACTTGGACGAAGACTGGGAACCCCGATTTTTGGCGGACCAAGATTCAGTTGTTTGGGGCAAGATCAACCAAACATGTAATGCTTGCGCACACTTTACTTCTTTCGTGCTCTCAATTTGCTATTTCGAGTTTTTGAACAAATGCACACATTTTGGTTTATTTGTGCTCCTGGCTAAAGAAAACGTGCCCCTGATTGAATGGTAAACTGAAGTGTGTTGTTTAGTCTCTGTTATGGATAGACACATATGCATCCAAAATATAGGTGCAATATAGAGTCCTCTCAATAATACCATGAAAGGCGATGGCAATATGTCTCACTATGTCTCTGTAACGCATCCTCATGCCAAAGTATGCTACACTTTAATAACAAATCTCACATGAACTCCGCCTACTTAAGTGAGCTGTAACCTGATCATTCAGTTTATCTTTAGATGAGACCACAAATGAACCAAAACGGGGCCACAATCTTATTTCCATGCTCGCCATAGCAAATTGAGAGCAAGAAAAAGTAAACTGTGCGCACACATTAGGATTTCATCACCTCGAGTTAGTATCCCGTGGCCAGGTTAAACTAAATAATAGTATATATAATATTTATAGTATATATAATGCACGTATAAAGAATAGGGGCCTGGATCTCTGGATTTCCCGATGTCTGGTGCTCCGCAGATGAGGCGATGGCCGATAAGGCGATGCTGAAAAATGGTGCATATTTGGAAGGTCACGGCAAACAGCAAACAGGGCGAGGAAAGATTAAATAAATAAAATAACAGTCTTGTGACTGTCGGAGCTTGGAACGATGCCTCCAGCTGCAGCCTGAGCTCGAGAGAGAGAGACCGAGGGGAGGGAGAGAGTGAGAGGGGAAGAGCAGTGGAGATTTAGAGGAAGAGAGAGGGAGGTTGAGAAAGAAGGTGAAAGGGTGACAGAGCAGGGAAGAGCGTCTGAAAAGGAGAAGAGAAAGGATGGATAATGTGTCGAGAGAGAGACTGAAATTATATAGTCAGCATGCCGTGAGGAGAGGAGACTAAACCGAATGACAACGAGAAAAAAGGAGGTAAAAAGGAGAAAAATGGTGAACAGATAAAAAAAAAAAGAAAAAAAAAGAAAAAAAGAAGTGCAATAATATGGAAGCACATAAAAAAGCGCACAGATTTATGCTGGTCTCTGAGAGTCTGAAAGGTTTCGTGTGTGTGCGTACGCCAGTGTGCTCAGCAGTGGTCCAGCTCTCTGCCGCCCAGCAGGAAAATCCCATCATTCTCCACATTCCGCACACATTCCAGCTCTGCTTTCACCTCTGGCCTCAGCCCTCCCTCGCTCTCCTCCTCTTTTGGCCTGGCCACGGAGCAGACCCGCTGGGGCAAGGGACTCGCCTGAGCTCTTTCCCCCTCCTCCAGCCCTCTTCCCTCAGCCTCACCTCCACCTCGCTTAACGCATCTGCTTCAGAGACATGTTCTCCACCACAACCACACTCTACCCACTGGTGTAGATCACTACTGCAGCTCTAAATCAAACACCTCCTTAAAACAAAGGCTGCAGGGTCGGGTTCCTTATCGCGTTTGCTCACATTCATTATTAATATTTTTTTAAATTATTTTTTTCCCAAGTTTAGTAATATCTAATTCCTACCCACTATCTAGGTCTCCTCTGTCACACAACAGCTACCAACTCTGGGAGGGCGAAGGCTAAGGCTGGGGTTATACTTGCTGTTAACTACGTGTACGTATACGCAAGATGTGTTCATTATGCACGTCCCAAAAAAATTCACGCAACGCATGCGTATGGTGCAATACCAGCTTAAACCGCAGGGGCAGTATGGTGAAGCAATGTGCCGATCGGTAGGACGAGAGAAATATACTCTCCGTTGTGGCGATGAGATTGGTTTAATGGCCTGATACACCATCTATGTTGGCGCTGCTGGCGCCGTTTCTGCGTTTTCTCAAGAAAACATCATAGTCTCCTCAACTACCGCCATCTTCACTGTTTACCTCATTTTGCAAAATCAGAAGAAATAGTCGAAGAAAGTATTTCGGTTCTGGCGATGTTTTGGCTCTGACCTTTCCCCTAGTGGACAGAGTTTTTAATCCTCCAGATGTACGAAAATTGCGCAAGCAAGTGAACAATGACGCTCGCGTAGCTGTGGCTTCCGCACGTGTGCACGTAGTCACGCGGCAAGTATAACCCCGGCCTAAGGGTACATGTACACTAAACGTGAATTCACCATCGGAAATTTAGCTCCTCTTCATTTTCCATAGAGAGTAGCAAATAAATTCACGCCACTGTGAACGTGTTTAAATGCTCTGCTTGGTCTACGCTGTCATTTTGTTGCAAATATATAACTAGCTACAGCAGATGGGCCAAAGTTGAAAAAATAATGAGCAGATGAACAGAAGTTGAGGAATGAAGTACTGTGTGTGTGCCCTTGCTTTGCTTACTTCCGTTTGTCTTCTCCTATGCTGATTCGCTCGACTGAACAGCCAATCAGAGAATTTGGTTCTGCCGACTTTTGATGCCGATTCAACACGCTCAAACGGCACTGAAAATAGTTGACTAGTGCCAGTGGTGTGGGACACACTACAAAAATTTGGTGACACACCAAGCAACAAAGAAGAACTAGCACCAACTAAAGCAGACTGATTATCACCTCCTGTCGCTAAAAAACAGAAGACCCAGTAAATGGCAAAATATACGTCATTTGTGTACGTTAAGAAAATGAGTGTGTCGTTTGCTTGCTTTGCTTGCTTCATTTTTCCTTCTCCTGCGCTGGTGTGTCAGGGCCCTAAGACAGTCGTGCCACTTGGGAGGCATCATTAAGCATACATTAATTGTAGGATTTTGTTTTATTTAAATACCTCAGGGTCCAAAAGACTGAGTTCACTACTGAGAACTGTTATTAATTGATAATTTATCAAAAACGAATACCAATTTTTACTCACTCGATACTAATTATTCATGAATACATTATTTATAACGGAGACAAATTCGCTTACACATCATTTGCTTCGTTTTTAAAAATAATTGTCATGCGTTTTTCTCTTCTTTATGTTTCATTCGAATGGTAACACATGCATGATCCTAACACACAGTGTTCATTATTATTGTCTCGTAACCGCTAACACCTGATATTGACACAGTCAGTGTGGTTCTCTATACAATAGGCTTTATTGTTGCTACAATACTTTTGATAAAACTGTATTGGTTTTTGATAAGTGATGAGATAAAAAAAGGTAGTGGTAGTGGTTCTTGGTAGTGGACTCAGATTTCTGGACCCTGCTGTATCTTTAGAAGAAGCTCCTAATATATAAGTAGGTCCTGTAACAAAAACTTGGCCTAGCTTTTAAAAATTATGAAAAAATTATATGCTACCACCGATACCCTGACATTGTCCTAATGAAAAGTTCAGACAGATTCAGAAAGCACAGCAGTTCATGTCTAAACCACAGCGAATGCCATAATTTATGATAAGCACAGTTTCAGCGACTCAGCAAATGCACATCAGGAACGCAAAAGATTCAATATTCAACTATTCATTATGTTTCGCAAGTCACTTTACACATCGACAGGCACATTCTGCCATCACCCAATAACGTCCACACAGTCCTGACGAAAACCTCAATAATATCGATAGAGTCGCTTAACATGATAAAATCCCCCTCATTATTACCACTTATTTTGCACACAGCCTCATCCAGGGTGACTTGAAACGCTGTGTTGCTTCAGTCTTAATAAAACTTGCACAGAAACATGAAAGACTCTTTCATGTAGCTGACTGCATTCGGCCGCTGCGGTCAGTCTGACGGAACAGGGAAGGAGTCTGAAAGCCCTTTAACACTGCACTTACAAGACCCGGTTTTTGGCTGCAAAAAAGCAAAGGCTCAGTTTCAGCACAAAAAAAAGCTGTTGGTCTGGAACCAAGAACCGGTGATGGTGGTATTACGCCGCCATAACAACCACTTTAAGAACTCAAGTTAATTGCATGGCCACCATTGAAAGAAAAAAGAAAAAAAGTAAAAAAAAAAGACATGAACAGTACGGAAGGTTATGAAATTTATTGTTAAATTCTTTTTTTTAAATATATATATATATATATATTCCAACCTTGAATCAGTGGTTCGAGGAGCAAACAATCATCTTACCATTTTGGAAATTACAAAATAATAAATAGGCATTACATTGCTAATGCTACTGCTAACGAAACCTCCTTTAAGTAGCTACAGACTCAAGCAATTAAGACATCTTGTATGTCATCATCATCTTTGACAATGTCTTTGTGCTGTGTATGGACGGATTTGAATTGATTTGATGGATTTACTTTGGATGGTAAAATATAGGGATGGATCGATCCCACTTTTTCCATTTCGATACGATACCAATATCAGAGCTCTGAGTATCGTCCCATACCCGATACTGACATCCCAGCTATTGTTGCCAAGTTATGCAAAACATCAAGGGCACAATAGCGGTGGGCTTTAAGACCAGTTGTGTCCTATTTTCATGTGCAGGGTCTGTGTTGTGTCAGTCAACATCACACACTTTCATGGCATATAATACGCCAGTGCATCAGATTAGAAAATATGGCAAGTCCGATCCGATACCAATCCATCTTTTCAGGCCAGTAACGGCCCCGATAGCAATACTCAGCACGGTGCATTCCTAGTGAAATATGTTTTCAAAGCTCGAAGTACAGCTTGTAAAACCCTTCATTAGAAAACTCCCACATCTGATTATGTAATGGTTCGGGCTTGGAAAAGTGGTAGCTGGTTCCCTGAAACAGCACCGGCTCCGTGTCAGTGGAAAAGCAGTCTGAGAGGCAGAAAAAAGAAACCTAAAAAAAAAAAAGAAAAAACAACTGGCACAGAACCGAACCGAACAGAAAAGAACAGACCCAAACA
Organism: Olivaichthys viedmensis; assembly: GCA_028565825.1. Lineage (NCBI taxonomy): Eukaryota > Metazoa > Chordata > Actinopteri > Siluriformes > Diplomystidae > Olivaichthys > Olivaichthys viedmensis. The sequence goes on from JAOUQW010000014.1 coordinate 11,564,292, forward strand.
GAACAGAACAGAACAGAATTCACACTTGCATTAGAGAAAGTTAAGAGTGAAAAAAACATATGTAAAATTATACAATTAGAAAAAACAGACCAGCAATAAGAATAGAAGTAAAGAAAAGAGATGAAGGGAGGGGATTTTCAACACATCTTTATTGTATCTAATATAAATTACAATTCAGTCCTAATTACAAACCTTTTTTTTTTTTTTTAATCATTCAAAAATTAAAAACCAAGTTTTCATCCCCATCAATATGACACAGAACATCGCCGTTAGATGAGATGAATAGAGGAGAGGAGGGATTAAAAGAGGACAGGAGAACAGAGGAGAAGAAAAGGGGAGAAGGGGAAGAGAGGAAAGAGAAAAAGAGGGCTTGTTTTCTGTCTCTCTCAGGGCCTCCCAAGATGCCACTCAGGGTGAGGCTATTAATCATTGACGAGCCCCTGTGGCTCTGTGTGTGTGTGTGTGTGTGTGTGTGTGTAAGAGAGAAGGAGAGGGACACACGCAGGGCGGCACAACAGCAGCCATTGAGAGCGGTCGAGTGAAGCAGGGCAGTGTGCGGTAACATTAACAGCATTCTCTCTCCTCGCTGTAAAGCTTCTCTAAGACCCGGGAGCCTGTCCCTCCAGCAGGTGGAAAAACTCCCTCCACTACCCCACCACACACGCGCACGCGCACACACGCACAGAGTGCGAAAGAGAGAAATGTAGGGCCTACGAGGTGCGCACACACACACACACACACACACACACACGCACACACACAGCTGAAAACTGATCTCCCATTGGATCCCCTTACAGTCCTGGCTGCTGCCTCTCACACAGACTGCCAACAATGTTACACCCAGGAGAGAAAGAAAGAGAGAGAGAGAGGACACACACACATACACACACATATAGAAGAGGGAACAAAATAAAAGGGAGGGATAGCATGAGGGCAGAAAGAGGCAGAAAATTAGAGGGTGTGCGTGTCCACCAGAAACAAAAGCAAGAAGAGGTGAAGAAGAAAGTGTCAGAGAGGGAGAGACGGACGAACGAGAGAGGTTAACAGACACATAGTGAAAGAGAGAGAGAACTGAGAGCAGACAGTGTGGGAGAGCGATGGAAACATGGCCTGAGTGTAATGTAATGTAACTTTAATCTGGTATTTCCTTTTCGCAGAGCGAGGGATATTCCTGGGGAAGGGTGGGAGACTCTAATTCTGTGCCTAACACACACACACAAACCCTTTCTCCTGGCCTCTTGGCCATAGAGTGAGAGCCTAACGACCAGCTGCAAGGGTACACACACACACACACACACACACACACACACACACACACACACACACACACACACACACACACACACACACACACAAACAGGTACAAACCTTCTGCTGTCGTACCCCATTCCCACCCGTATATATGGGTCAAAGACGAGACTTGTCTTTTTTTGCATCCTAATGCTGCAAATTTTATGGAAATTATTATTATTCATAAATAAGCTTATAATAACAGTTATAGCCAGGTTCAAATAACGCTTTTTAGATTCATGTTGTTTTATTTACGAGTGAGATCCCCTACCCAAAGAGAACCAGTGGAACCCATTGTTTATAACCAAGCAGCAATTCACTGTAGCTTTTATTCTTTTATTACATTATATCAGGTTTGTTCCTTGAACCCTGCATCATAAGCCTGACACAACCACATCATAAACGCGTCATGGCAGATGTCCTACTCTCGTAACTGTCATGATAGCGGCCATAATGTTTGATATCACGACAGCTTACGTCACAGACTAATTTTTTGCTAAGTATACTCTAGTTAGAGTACGTTTTACGATAGATGTTACGACACATACTTTATAACAACCGCCATAACGCTTGATGACATAAGTCTTACATCCGCTCTGACCTCATTATTAATGTCACCTGACATGCATAATTTATCATTAAAAGGTTAGGAGTTCTATCATTGCATGTTATTGCTAAGTCTATGGCAGCATCATAAAGGGCTTGTCATGACATTTGTCATAACCTGTACTGATTAGTGATTGTAGCGATGTGTTAGTGATACGTGATAACTATTTTCAGATGTTGCGAGCCTTTAGCAGGCGTTATCTCGCTTATTACTACATGACTGCGTATCATTGTTTAAAAAAATAAATAAACTTATGCTTTATACGTTTCGCTTCCTCATAACTGAAACAGAAACTCGTTGTCATTTTATTTAGATAACCTTCCAGTCCCTCTCACATATCAATATATACTGTTATACTATTGTTGTTATGGTTACGTGGAGCGTTATGTCGCCTTGTTCTCATCACTTTTGATTGAAACATTTCCCACACACTGTAGCCTATAAATCCTTCCTTTCTGTGTAAATAAATCCGTCATTAATATTTCTTAATCTCGTTTAACGGTGCGTCGTCGACACACGAGCTTAAAGCATTATTTACGCCCGTTGTCATGGTTACGTTCCAAAAGGGCTACATAGCATCAGTATTTTTTATTGATTTTTTTTCAAAGAAAATACCTGAGACTTTCCAGCCAATCAGAAACGAGTATTTTCTGTGCGCATGGTATAAAATATTTTATATTATGACAGGTGTCATAACATCGGTAATAAGGCATACGCTACCTAAAGTAGACTTAGCAAAAATAAGCATCAAACATTACGGCAGCTATCGTGACATGACGCTCGTATCACTGGACGTTAACTGTCAGGACAGTTTCCATGACACGTTTATGACGTAGTTATGTCAGTCTTATGACGCAGGGTTCAATATAACGCCACTCTTTCAAGAAAAAAAAAAGACATATTAAGGAAGACATTTCTAAAAGAGAGCTCTCAAGTGCAAAATTGTCATTGAGAATAACAATCCGTATCACAATTCTAACATCCAATATAAATATTAAAATATAAAACATGATTATAGACCTAGCCTAAACCATTATGTATGCTCGTTGTCATGGTTACAAGGTTCAATAGGGTGGCGCCATAGCACCAAGAGCATTGAAATAGAACGGTGATTACATTTTTTGTTTTGAGGCGTCACAATATAAGAAAATAACAGACAGACAGCCAATCAGAAACAATATTTACTGTGACCATGATATAAAATATCTTGTTATGACAGTTTTCATAACATATGTATCATAACATCGGTCATAAAACAAAGAACACTTAGCAATCAGCATGTGACATGAGCTGTAATCATGGCAACTCATGACAACATATGACAGCTATCATGGCCCATTTTATGATGTAGTTATGCCAGTCTTATGACGCAGGGTTAAAGTAAAGTGTTACTGACATGTATAATTCCACTCTTACTGGAAACAAATGACATATTATAGGTTCAATAAAGTTTTAAAATGCACAACTGTTATTCAGGATAATGGTCCACATTAAAATTCTAACATCAATGTTATCATCCAAAACATAAAAAGTCACAATAAAAGTACAAATGAATCCCTATGACCTTTTTCTGCTTTTTCTTTTTCTTTTGAAAACCCTTTTTGGTCTTATCAGTACACACACACACACCCACAATATACACTGAAAAGTCTCACACACACACACACACACACACACACACACTCTGCTGAGCCATGTGGGTCCCACAGAGTCACCGTGTCTCCTCATAATGTCACCTTCTCACTTGCACAACCTTAAAGGACGAATAAACGTGTGATGTCTCCAATACCGTGTCTCTGTACACACACACGCTCTTCTGATGTGCTACAGGAACTGTGGGCAATAGTTTTTTCCATCACAGATCCAAATCAGGGCTTTTCAAAGGCAACCAAAAGAGCTTTGTTTCTTCTGGCCAACTGCTGTATCAACATTAAAACATAAGGGTCCGCCGGGGAGCTACGTTAAAAACGGTTGGGTCTATTGTTGCAAAAACGCGGTGTACTACACACACACACACGCACGCGAACACACAATGTCAAAATATGTAACTATACTACCTTTACCTCCCAAGACATAAGTAAAGGAAAAGGAGTTCACCACTGACGCTGCCAGGAATTTAAATAAAACTGGAGGCTTTGTGGAAATCTGAAAAAGCAGAAAAGTAGAGTGTGACCTGGGCGGACGCCAGGTAGCGGGATCAGGGGTCAGAGGTCACAAAGTCTCCGTCCTCTCCACATGGGGAGTTCAGTATGGGGCTATGGCTCAGGCCCTGCAGCCAAAATCTGCATCCAATTCCACCGTGTGTGTGTGTGTGTGTGTGTGTGTGTGTGTGTGTGTGTGTGTGTCAGAACGAATTTCATTGTTCGAAAAATGATTCGAATTTATATAATATTTATTTATTCTAAAGCAAAGAAAAAAGAAAAAAAGATCCCAGGTTCTACTTTTAGTCGCCTAAGGAAAGCCTATTGAACCACATTTCATATCACGTCATATACGGCATACTTTATTTTCACTTTAAAAAAACAATTATGTATCAATTTTCTAATAAAATATAGAAAAAACAAAAGTGTGTGTCTTAAAAGTGATATTACAATTTTTCAACATGCACTCTTTTTACGTGGCTGAATTTCAAATGTGGTTTTATTAGGCCTATACCCTATGTAGTGAACATATATAGTGAATAGGAAGCCATTTGGGAAGTTTAAGACGGCGGATCTTTAAGCGCTAGTGTAAGAAACCTTTACAATGTGAAATTCTGTGTGATTTTTTTCAACAGTATTCACATATTTCATGTTATTTGTTCACGTTGTTAACATGTTCACATATAGAAAAACACGTAAAAAATAAATGTGAAAAACATTACACGTCATTTCACATGTGGAAGTTTAAAAACGTTATTTTTTTCTGTAAGGAAATGTAAAATTGAGCTGAATATCAGTGAGAAGAAAACAAACAGTGGGCAAATCTGAAACATTACAGTTTAGGATAAAATCATGATGTGTCCTTGTGATTTGCTTAAGAAAGCGGTTATGTGATATGAACGCAGCCGTCGAGCACTGCCGCTAATGTACGCTCTGTCTGTGGTAGAATAAAATCTTAAGCTAATTGAATATTTAAATGCATTCATATACTATACTTTCCTTAGGGATAGATTTCCATCTTTGGATGGTTCTAGCTCACTAAAGGGGTTCTACTTTGAATTATTTCGGAAAGGGAAACCCTCTGTCGCAGGGTTCAACATAGAACCTTTAAGGCTTCCCCAGAGGGACAAACCAAAGAACCTTTTAGGGTTCTAGATTTAACTAAAAGTGTGCGTGTGGCGCTCTGTGGGACAATCGTGCACGGGGTAGGGAACAAAATTGCATTAAAAACAGAAAAGCAAGTAAAGCATTTTAGATCTATAAATTTGGATTGCCTAATAACGTTGAAAATGACCGGACACACACGCACGCACGCACACACATAGAATAATAATTCGTGTTCCTTCCTGTGTTTTACTGTATGAGGAACAGCTGATGCAGCCACCTGAAGCTCCAGCTGTTGGGGCCTGTCTGTAGCCCTGCCCTGAGGGTGGAGTCTCACACTCCAACATATCAAACACAAAACAGACAGGGCAGAGCCCCACCTGAAATATTAGATGCCCTACAGTGATATAAGTGTGAGTAACCGGTCTGACCAGTTTCAGGGGTAGGCTCACACACGCTGACATCAGTCTAGGCGGTAGATCTGCTGGATGTTCCAGATGTGGTTGTGGTGCTCCATTTTGTGCCTTCAGCATTCCCCCCCCCGATCTCTTCTCTCTGTGTTTCATGCTGGGCGCACAAGTGCTGTTCCTGACAGCTGTAAGCTTGATTCTGCTCCAAACAAGGATTGGAGCGTCTCTGGGGATTATCATGGCACGGTGGAATGAAATTTTTAAAAAGATGACACCTAATAAAACAATGCAGAAAGGGTTTTTAACACCCAAAGAGAACTCGATCAATGTGGACGCTAATGCCTCCTGTTTTGTCCACTCATTCCGACTAGATGCCCACCTCTCTCACTTTTTCTCCTTCCTTCATCACCTGCCTTTTTCACCTGCTGTGGTGGGTCCCGCAGACGGTTTGGCAGCTGGCCAGTTTGGAGGGCAAGCGTCGACGGGCTGGGCTGGGAGGAGGAGAAGGAGGAGGAGGAGAGCCACTGGCAGGAGTTGCTTTCATCCCCCCCAGCAGAATTAATCACCAAAGCCTTCAAGCTGCCAACCAGGAGAGGAGACAGTCAGCCAAGAGGGGTTCTGGCACCAGCCCAGGCCTTTTCTCCCTGCAGGGCCTTTTCTCCCAGATCAAAGCCAGCCACCACCACTTTCCTCCCCTGCTTTTCTTAAGCAGATTTTTTTTTTTCATCTTCTGTGGAAGTGGAGATGAGGGTGATTATCAAAAATCTGCAAGATAGCCCTTATACTTATTACGGCTGTAGATAGAAATGGTTACAGCTTAATTCCATAATCGGAGATGTGTGCTTTTTTAGCGCGAGCGGAGAAAAAGCAAAGCACCTGCTCAAAGTGCAACACAACTCCATCCATCGCCAACACACATCCCCATGACAACCAGAGGCCAATGAGACGGCCGTCACATGGGTCATACCAGCTTACCACACCAACAGCACTGGACAAACAATCTGAGCCGAGAGCGAAGGATCTGCCGTTAGCTAGAACACTGCACGATACGATACAAACGGCTCTTTGATCAAAAATCAATGTAAAAGAAACGCATATGAATTAACATTGTGATCATGAGTACAATCCTTTCCGCTAATCATGACTCATCAGAGAAGGTCATTTTTTTTGGAGCCTCATTTTAGCCGTGACTGAATAGGGCTCAGATCTCATCCTATTCACTCTTTCATGAACAGCAGTGGACAAATAATCTCTCCGAGTCAAGAGCGAAGGATCTGCTATAATACAGCACGATTTAAACTTTGTGTTTCGATACTAAACGGATCTTCAATCATAGTCTGGTCGTGAGTACAATCCTTTCCACCAGTCATGACTCATCATAAAAGGTGAATTTGGAGCTCGCATCGCAACTGAAAAGGGCCCAGATCTCATCATATTCTCTCTCTCTCTCTCTTTTTTTCTTTCGTATCCAGCACAGGGCAGCATCAGGATTCCTCCCCCGCCTCTGTCCCCCTCGGGACCAGCACTGCTTTAATTTATTACTGACTGGCACGAGTCCAGACAAACATGCAGATTTGGCATCTTGGCAGAGGGCTGCCACTCACCCCCTCAGCGCTCTCTCCCTGACACACACACTCCTGACAGAGCGTTTTGTCAGGGGGCTGAGGGGGTACTGTCCGTGGCACAAGGAACCAGCGTTGGGTTTCTGCAAGGACTCCGCCCAGCTCACAGCAGCAGGCGTTACAGCTACTTATAGCGGCGCCATAAATCAAGCTGTCAGTCTCGGTCATGCAAGGCCAACTCGCTGCTCCACACACCTCCGACGCTTAACTTCCCTCCCTCAGAAAAAACGCGACGCAGCATGTCCTGAGTGGACAACACCAGACAAAAAGGGTTTGGAGTCAAAAAAGAGAACTTTGGAAACTGAAAGGGGGCACATATTGGCAATGTGTGTATTTATAAAGCTGATGTCCAACCCAAGTTTGGACATGAGTGAATTCTCCCTCCAAAATTATGTCTGATCAATGCATCCTAGTGTTTTCACTTTTTAATATAGTCTTTCAGTTGTTTTTGGGATTAACAACCGTATTTAATTAATGAGAGTGACTCTGAAATTGTGTTGAAATGCTTCCCTTTCTTGCCATAGTCTTGAATAATGCCCATAACCATCGTGACAACCTCAGAAAAATATTCAAATCCTCTCAGATATTGATGTTAAAAACTCACAGGTTCCTTTTTGTCCAATTCAGTTTTTTTGTAATCCCTCCTCAACCCAAATCCTAGCTAGCTAGCTAATAAGAACTTGTTGTAGTGTTGGCTTTTCTTTTTGTGAAGGCTTAAACTATAGTACGCTGCCCTGCGTTACCAATGAGCAATGTGCATTTCTACATAACCACCCTCTCAGTTGGTGTACTTACAATTTATATATTATAACTTGTTGGTTTGATACGAAGATCTCCCGATACGGTCAAGGCAACTTGATGTGTAAATCTCAAGTATGGATGGAATCAAGTATCAATAATGGTGATACTGCATAACAGTACTCCAAAGGGGATGGAAAATGAGGGATGGTGGTTTTACAGTGGGGGTAACCTTTGTAATTTTTTTATACAAGAGGATGTCATCACTGCCACACTCTGGGTTTTGGTAAATGGATGCCACTTCCCTATATTAAGTATTACACATCACAAATACCAGACATGTGTTGTTTACGAGTTATGCATAGACTTACTGGCTAAGCCTGCTGGTAATCTATAAAGAGGGACTGAATGAGCTTCCATTTAGTCTGAGGGCCCCCTCATCGTCCTGCTTATGTTGGGAGCATCACATTCCCATGCAGAGATGTAAAAAGAGAGGAGTTTGAGTATTGGAAGATTGTGTGCCCCATTCATCCACCTGTTCTTCTCTCTACATGCCCTCACAACCTCTCACTGTCCCTTGTACACCACTGAAATACTGACATAAGGTTCATCCACTCACACACACACACGCTCCTCATCACACCATGACTAATGTCACAGCCCCAGTGGAGTCCCTCGATTTCATGCTACTGGATAGGACTTGAGAAATGTGAGGACACCTGTCAGTGCCCGTGGCTGTTCAGTGTCATTAGCCCTTCCCATAAACTCAGGCGTAGGGGACAAGGCCTGCGTAAAAACAACAATTCCGTGGACCCGATGGAGCCCGGGGAGGGATGGGCATCTGGAGCGTATGCCCACTGACTTGTGAAGGATGCTGACGGGCAGCTGAGAGGGGCAGCATGCAGGCCTGGCATGGGACGAGCTGCCCACAAACTCCTGCTGCAAGCCTCCAGCTCTCTGCTGAGTGCTCTCGAGCATGAGGACACTTAGGATTCCTGTCATGCTTGCGGGTCGGGAGAGGAAACGCTTTGTCATTGCATCTCTACAGCTGGGGATTAGAACAGCTGACAGAGCTGCTAAAATTTGCATGTGTCTGTAGACCCTTAATACTGCTATACTTCCAAAGAACACAAATGCGCTGCAAGAATAGGAACAGTGACTGTAGCCTCTCTCAAATACGCTCACACATCCTCTTTCGTGTTTTTTTTTTTTTCCAAATGCACCCTCTCTTTGAAAACTGTTACACAAACGCGGCTCTGAACGCAGCGTTTCAAATAAAAGCATTAATCATCAGTCCTGAATTATGTAACTCTGATTGTGCTAAATTAACTTTTACTGTGTTCTTTTAAGTCCGGTTGGTGCACAAATTACGATTTTCACCGCGATTTGCAGTCTCTGCCATTGTTGTTAAAAACACAGGCTTAATATCCTGTGAGTGAATATTTGAGCTTGCAGCGTTGCGTTTGGTGAGTGTGCTTGTGGTGTGGTTTGAAACGAACCAAAAAAAGCACACACACCCACATGCATGATTATAAGAGTTGTACTGGCAGCCCAACTAACAGTTTTTGGTTAGCAGAACATTTTCTCTTTTGGTTCCTAGAACATTCAATCTGTTTAGCAAAGGTTTCCATATGAGTGGCCTACTCTTGTGGTATTCGCAGCTTTTGAAGTCGAAACTTTCTGACACCTCCGAGTTTACGAGTTGCGACACCATGTTGATGTTTCTCAATATGGCGAAACCCATGGAAGTTCGGTTTGCAGTAAAAGCTGATATTCCAGATGGTCTCGTTTTGTTTTCTCCGTCACTGTGGCTTGTTCATATAAAATACCTCGGTCATTAACTAGTTGCCTAACAACAGTGTTCTCATTAATTTAACCACTTGAATGAGTGTGTATCGTATCGTGTGTTTGCCTTCTTGGTTTTGTCTTGTTTACGTAAATCACTATGCCTTTACATTGTTTGTATAAAAGATTCAACAGCTACACAGTAGCTAGTTAGTGTCAGTCAGTAGCTAGCTTATGCATTCATATTTCCCAGTTGCCTCACGACTTTAACCGCTTGAACAGCCAGTGTGTCGTCGATTTCACATGTCAAAAGCACAAATTTACAAGTTCCATTTGAGCGCACCAATAGCTTTTGTCTAACTGGGAATGTCACATTTGAGGAAAATGTTAATATTCCCGACAATTTTGTCTGGTTTGCATCGTCACTGTTTGTATAAAACACCTAGAGGCTATGTGGTAGCTAGTTAGTACTCAGTCTGCCAGCTAATGCATTTATATTTCCCCAGTTTCCTAGCAACAGTATTCTCACAAACTTGAACGGCGAGCATATTGTGTTTTTGCCTTCCCACGTCAAAAGCACAAATTTGCACGTTCCTTTTGAAACGCACCATTTATAATTTTATAGTCAAATACATTACTGAACGTTCTGATAATGATTCTCTGATAACCGGGACAGAATTTTGAAAAGATGCTATTTAAACACCAACCAGAGCTAAGGTGTCAGTTTACAAAAGATATCTGATGATCTTTTAACAATACTTAAGCATAACATTCCTGAGAAATTAGTGTCCCACTGATTGAACACTGATTTTACGCCACAGCACAGAGCATTACAGGCACTTGTTTATTGTGAAAGTGTCAAAAGTGCCTTTCCTTCAAGTTGCTTCATATTAGCTCCTACACATATTAGCTCAGGACGCAGACGGACACCTCCGTTTACCTTCAATCTTTCGGTCTGGCTTGAGGATGATCAGCATTGTGCTCCTCTGTTAAAGCGAACACAACTCAGATCAGTGAGAGAGACTAAAGCAGGAGGATGAACACAGAGGAGAGGGGAGGAGAGAAAAAGGACGTCTGGAAGAAGAAAACGGGAAGCATAGATAGTGGCAGGAAAAGAGAGAGAAGATGAAATATGTTAAGGAGAGAAATAAACAGGGTCAGAGAGAAAAGCTCTCTATCTCTTTCTGTTCTGTTCTCTCTTTTTCCCCCTCTCTCTGAGCAGGTGTGGGAGAGGAGCCCGAGGCTGATGCTGGCCTGAGATGCCCAGCTCCCAGGAGCACTCTTAATTCTGACGCCCATTCATCACACTCCCTTTACACTTCATCACGCACACTTCCACGGCATTCTCTTCGTCCCTCCCGTTCCCGCTCTGTTCTGTTCATCATTTGGAAAGGATCCCTAAAATCAGTCACACCGAACTGGAATACGGGCTGGGATGGAAAAATATGTGCAAGGTCATGCAGCCCTTCCCTTCCCCGCAGGCATATACAGTCTACAGGCCAAAATCAAAACAAGCCTGAATCAGCGAGTCAGCCTAGCAGAACTAGAGCAGGACTGAAGACTCCGCCCATTTCCTGAGGTGAGCGCAAACCATTAACTCTTTGCTCGGCACAATCTATTAACTTCCTCCTAACCAGATTGTGGCCTCGCTCTGCACACACCCAGATTTGGTTTGAATTTGGCATCAGCTGTCAATATATTATGCAATGGCCTGGTTGTCCTTGTTCGAGCAGTTTAAAATGGCACTTATTGAAAACAGCCTGTGGTTGAATGTGAGCAATGGCAAAATCAAACATGTCTTGACAGACAGGTGACCCTGTGTAATTAGGGGTGTGATACCTATATGATGGAATAGCATTATAAAGAAATCTGAAATAAATGGTATACCGTTCATTTATACCACTTTATTGATGTGGATGTCATTCAAAAAAAGGAAGTTTTTAGGTCTGCACATCCTTTAAATATGCTAACCAGAGTGACCTACTTTTTATTATTATTATTATTATATTTGTGCACCGTTTTAATAAACTACTGAAGGAGAGGAGT
>JAOUQW010000014.1:11577816-11588831 GCA_028565825.1 Olivaichthys viedmensis
GCTAGGAATTTATTTTTCAGCTTCCTTATAACGACTAAATTGATCAGTAAATGTTTGAGATTTTCTAATTGCCTTACCGTTGTGTTATTTTCTTGAAACAACGTGTCTACAATGTTAGTAGCGGTAATTCATCAACTGTTTCCATTGACCAGCTCGGCCTGTGTTTTGGCAGCTGGTAGCTGGTCAGACCAAGCTGGATTTTTCAGCAGGTTTGTAATCTATCCTGCTAATCATTAATAGCTACGAGTGTTTGCAAGTCTGTTTTATGAGGAGTAATAGAGAAAATCGGTACTGGATTTCAGACCCACCACAAAATAAGTGTTTATCCCTAAACAAAGCTAGCTAGCTAACATCAGAGAAAAGTTAGAGCTAATGTTAGAAAGTATCTTCAACCAAAACTAGTTAGATAACTTTAGAGAAAATTCCCCAAACAAAACTAGCTAACGCTAGAACGTGTCCCACAACAAAGCTAGCTGGAAATTTTTGGAAAACTCCATCCATATATCATCTACGATTAACTAATAAAAGAGCATCAATCTTTAACCAGCCAGGGTGGTTGTACCGTGAAACCTTTATATTGGGTTCTACAGTTATTATACAGTGAACCGTCATGCTGTTAATCCCAAACACTGACAGTATGAACGTAGCCTACAGCCTGTTAGCCAAAAAACTTGGACGAAACTAGCTAGCCATGCTAGTTATTACTAACAAGGCTGCAGCATTAGCATTTCCTTTTTTTAATCCTGGGAGAAGATATAGTTTGCAGTAGCTACCCGTCCGTCACAGGTACTCAAGTGTTAAGCAACTGACAATTCATAACATCTTCCAGGAAAATTTAGTACCACGCTCTGCTACAGGAACGCTACATGAAAAGGTCGCCAACTGTAGGCTATTTCCCACATGACCAATAGATGTGATGGTAGGTAACATAGATTTTAGCCAAATTTAACAACGAAAAGTGATCAAAACACTATTACAAAGCCTCCAAATCGCCATCTATTTAAAAAAACAACCTCTAACTCATTAATGAAGACACAACACGGAGTAGAGAATTGAGTGCTACAGCCAGTGGGCACGTGGCCTCTCAGGTCCAACAGTGCAGCGGTTTACATGTTCAACTCTTCATCTCCCATGTGTCTATTACTCCCTCCAGAGAGAGGCTCAGATACTGCAGGCAATGACATCAACTGACTACACACACACACGTTTGTATTACTCTTCTTGTGAGGACCTTCCATTGACATAATGATTACCGTAGCTAACTAATGCTATGCCTACACCTAACCCTAACCTCAGTAACCAAAAGCAAATCTTTTGGCCCTTTTTTTTTTAATTTTATTTAAAAAAACAAACACTTTTCCTCGTGAGGACCAGCCAAATGTCCTCACAAGGTCAAAAATGTCAGATATTCCTATCCTTGTGGGGACATTTGGTCGTCACCAAGATATAAAAATACGAACACGCACACAAGCACAGCTACATGACAGCAGTCTGGGAGAGCTGATTAAATGCTTTTCATTCAACATGAACGTTGATGGCGTGTCTACAGTAACTTGCGAGGGTGCAATACGAGACCCACTGCACCACGTGTGTCGTATTTGTGCATGTGCCAAGCTTCTCTATGACAAACACGAGTTCCACTCAGTCTCTGCTTTTTCTTTCTGCTGTTTTCAATGTAAAACCTCCACACTGAAACACAGAGACAATAGGAAGGCGCTTGTATTGAGCATGCACAGGTTGGCCATGCTACCCGTGAGCGCCAGCAAAGATGGCTAAGCAACAAAAAAAAAATGCTTTGTATGGTCGGTGATGGCATTGAACGTGGTAGAGTGAATATAAAGTGCTACGTCTTGCGTGTATATTGTACATACCTCTGTTCAACTATAAAAGAATGACCACAACGGATAGCACGGACAGTCAAACGAACTCGTCCTCTATTTCAGAGGTGTTGGAGATGGGATTATGTGACAATCAGGGGCCTTTCACAGGACGAAAGACGTCAGCGTTTTTCGAATATCTCAGGTTTCCTCCATCCACACCACAAGGCAAAAACAGCGTTTTCAAATGTACCCATATTGCTGTGGTCAAGGGCTACGTTTCTAACCCAGTCCTCTTACCCTGCGTTCACACCAGCAGCGATTATTTCGCCTCAAGTTGCTCTTCGTTAGTCGCTAGAGGGCGTTCCTAAGGTTGCCATGGTTTCTCTAGTAGCACCTGGCTAGTGTGACATGGCCACACAAACTACATAGCTAGCTACAGAATATATGCAAAACCACTCATTTTGACCACAACTCACGTCTTCCTGCTAGAAATAAACATTTTGGAGGGAAATGCTTGTGTACAAATTGCATCCGTGCAGTAAATCACTGTCTCCTAGTGTCAGAATGCCATTTTTTTGGATAAATCGAACACTTCAAGCCCGTAGCAGTAGTGCGAGTATCAGCGGCTGGTTCAGGAGCTGCTACTTGGAACAAATACCTGGAACCAAAAAACACTGATAACGTTTAACAATGGGGGGGACGACGACGACAATCGTACCACCGTCGCCTCACTCCCACTGGTAGTCGCCACATCGCTTCACTTCTCATAAGCATAAAGTTAAAATCCACTAATATTTTTGCATTGCTCGCCCCGCCCACTTCGCAACACCCTCCTGTCACTGTAAATTGACATCTCTCATTAGAAATTAATGACTTCTGGTCGCTTTGTTGCGGCGTGTCGCTGTCGGTGGGAACGCAGAGTTAGTCTAGCGCTTCTCTGACACTCGGAGGATTCAGAGTCCTATGATCTCTGTGTCTATCTCTTCCTGTTTTTCCTCCAGCAAAGGCAGATTGGCGTGTACACTACCTGCTCCACTTATCAGCCCCCTTTTGCACTCCTCCAGAGCCCACACACTCGCGCCCAGAGCCATTTCAAGTGTTCCTTTTTGACTGTGGAAAGCACTTTCCTACTCTCTCTCTCATCATGGTGAGTGTCAGAGGGTCTGTTGGTCTGTCCTCCACTTCCTTGGATTGCAGGCTTGGATTTCTCCCCGAGGCTCCTCGGAGATGTGTGTCTGGCTCAGACGTGGATCACTCAGGGCAGGCTGGCTCCTCTGTCCTCATCTCCACTACCTCGCCTCCACATCTGGCAGCAGCCCAGAGCGCACCTCACCTTATTACTCAAATTCCCTCACACTGGGCTGGCAAGAAAGACAGGCAGAAAACGGAGAGAAAGAGAGAAAAATAGAGACAGGGAGTGATGAAGACAGGGAGAGGGGGCAGTATAAAGAGATCAAGGTATCAAGGTATCTAGGCGGGAAAAAAGAAGAGAGAAGAGAGAAAGAGCGAGTTCGTGAAGGATATGGAGGAGAATAAAAGCACTGGTGCGTCTTTCTGCTTTTCCTAAATTAGCTGAGCCCTTTGCTACCCCGGACTCCACAGTCCATCCCACAGCACCACTCCATCTTCCATCTGCCATTCAACAACACTGCCATATCTCCACAGGCCAGAGCAAAACAGCAAAATGACTCTTAATTGATCAAATATAAAGTCATTAAGCAAGCTGGCAGCGGTGTGTGTCTATGTGTACGTCTATGTGTGTGTGTGGGCCACATGAGGGGGAGGGAGACTATCCCAGATTGATGAGTGATTTTTTCCAGTGGCAGCAGCGTCTGCTAAATGACTGCATGTGGAGAACACTGACCCCCACGCTATTGGTACGGCCCAGATTGGTATTTTGGGCCAGAACCAAGAGCGAGAGCATCTCCATGTAGGTCCGGAGAGGAGGCAGTCAGTCAGGCATGGCTACCTATTGATCCCCCTGACTTGGGTAAGGCATAGCATCACTGAAGAGATGGTACACACAGAGAGAGAAGGAAGAGACACTTTTGAGACAGAAGGATGGGCCGTGATAAGAAACGTTGAGCTTTTATAGACATGTGTCTCTCAACACTGAGTGTGTGTAACCTGTACCAAACAATCTGATAACTGTAAAAAATCAGATTTTAGCCATAATTCGAATCAATGCGTTTACATGTAATTAACCCCTTAAAGTACTAGGAGCCCTCGATGAGTCCAGACTTACATTCCTCACTCTTGTAACAACATCCCTTTCTTATTAGTTTCACTGTAGTTACTGAATAATTCATAGTTATTTCTGAATAATATGCTTGAAGATGAAGGTGAATAATAAGCTAAGAGTTTAAGGCTCCTTCTTACATTATCTACCGAATCAGGGTCTTCTGATCAGCTTCTTTTACTGTTCCTTGGTCTCGGTTAAAACAAAAAGGTGACTGAGCTATTGCCATTACTGCGCCATGACTCAGGAACAGCCGATCCACTGAGCAGTGGCATGTGGATTTCTGTCACGCTTTAATGGCGGAGACAGAATACAGGTGCAAGCCGTTGCACACAAACATTTATTGAACTTTAACATAAAACATAAACCTACACAACGTAACACGAAACAGCTTGACAACAAACAATCAGGCACAAACTGGATGGAAACAAGAGGGCTTTTTAAACACTAACTAATTACTAACAAATGACATGCAGGTGGGGGACAATCACATCATGAAACGGAATCACAAATGCAAACACTGGGCGCGTGGAGCTCGTCGCCATGGAAACCTCCACGCACCGCGAAGTGCGCGTGATAGAACCCCTCCGCTAACGTGCGGCTCCTGGCCGGCCTGTCTCAGTGCCGATAGGACCGCGCGGAGGTGCTGCATATGCCTCGAGCTCTTCCCGAACCACCTTTTTCTTGTGCTCGGGGAGACGGTAGGGCCGACTGTGGACTACTACCTCGGGGGAAGTCGGTATGTGGTGCTCTATGAGGTTCGTGCGACCGGGTCGAGGCGAGAACACATCAGAAAATTAGTCTGCGACCCTGAGAGGTGCTCACCACATGGGACCGGAGATGTTGGAGCAGCTCCTTTACTGGCCAGCTCCAGTCCCAGATCATCCCTCTCAGGTACGATTGTCGCCAGAGCCACCGGGGCCTCCTCCCTCCACAACTTGAGTCAGTGTCGCAAAGGTAATTATGAACAGCCACACATGCCTTGGCAATGTCCTGAGCCTTCTCAATTGCACATTCCATGAGCTTTCCAAAGATTCTCCACCTTGCTGCTAATATGCCAAAAGCATTCTCAACAACTCGCCTTGCTCTGGAGTGGTGATAGTTGTACATGCGCTGCTCAGCAATGAGAGTTGTTCCTGTTAAAAATATATAAAAAAGCGAGATTAAGCTTTATCCAGTCAAACAAAATCAAATAAATACTATGTTGCATGACAATTAATGATCCAAACTCACCTGGATATGGTCGCATGAGGTTCACCTTCAGTGGAAAGGCTTCGTCTGCTATGAATACAGGGGGGGTCAGGACTTCAGTCCCAGGCAAAACAGATTGAGGTGGCAGGGGGAGCTTGCCCTGCATAACCTGGGATCCAAAGGAGCTTCTCAAAAACACCCCAGAATCACTGTCACGGCCATATGCTCCTATATCCACAACCATGAACTTGTACTTGGCGTCACACACTGCCATCAGGATGAAACTGAAGAAGCCCTTGTAATTTTAGAAAGAGCTTCCACTGTTGGCTGGTGCACGAACTCTGACGTGTTTACCATATATTGCCCCAAGACAGTTTGAATAATTCAGAAATCCTTCTGAATGTCCTTCCACTTTCAACTGGTCTTCATTGGGGAAGGCCACAAACTGTTCTTGTAGTAAAGCCCATATCGCTTTGCACACCTCGCCTACTATGCAACTAACTATTGCAGGTCCAAGTTTGTGACTTGCGGCCAAGGCATGAAAGCTGATTCCCGTTGAAAGAAAGTAGAGGGTTACAGAGGGTTTCTGTCGTTATTTTTGTCGGTTTCTCAAGATACATATTATCGTAGCCTCCTCAAGTCCCTCCATCTTTGCTGTTTACTTCCTTGTGCAAAACCAGAGGAAGTGGTCAAAGAAGGTATTCCGGTGCTGATGAGGTATGTTTCAGCTGACCTGCCCCCTAGTGAGCTAACTTTGTAATCCTCCAGACGGACAGGAAATACTCAAGTGAGTACGTGAACTACTATGTAGTTCTATATATAGCTAACAAACACTTCAAGGTCCTCTGCTGGCAGGGTATTAAAATATATATATATTTTATTAGTTTGTGACTGGCTGTTTTAAGGCTGATCCTTATTAGCTAAAAACTGATATTTTTTAAATATTCTTAAATGTGTCAGAAATCATAAAAGGAAACTGAACTCATTGTTCATATTGTAATGACGCCATCTATTTCATTCCAACAGTAACACATGTTAATTGTTGTGGTCTCGTAACCACTAACACCTGATATTGATGCTCCTCTTTGTGTTATGCGTTATCGGCACTTTGGACTGAAGAATGATTTAATCATGTTTTTTTGTTTTTTTTGGACAAATACAACTTGACAAAATTTGTATTAGTTTTTGCTAACTGATGAAATAGAAACAGCATGACATTTCAGCTCATGTCGTTACACGCTGATCACAGCGAGTGGGAAAACAGCTGCTTTCATTGCCGTTGCACCAAATACAATGAAGGAACAGATCGATAGAAGGTAATGGCTTTTGTGAATTAGGTGTGCCTGAGTCTCTCTAAGAATGAGGCTCGTCATGTAAGTCTGGACCAACCACTGGGCTTTTTTAAATAACAGCAAGATAAAGGACTGAAAATGAACATGGCTATGGATTTCTATGAATAATAGGATGTCAGCATGCATTTATATTGAATATAAAGCTACAGATGGTCATCAGATTTTACCCTTTCATCTCTAAATATTTTTTAAAAACCCAACAGAACATTACAACAGACATATTGAAATATACTCACCAAAAGTATTATTATTATTATTATTATTATTATTATTATTATTATTATTTTATCCCACAAATGTCTACCTTTTTACCATATATTTATTAATTTACATTGAGTTAACATTGTTACAGCAACAAAAGGAGGGGAACCTTTTTGTCCATCCAACTTGGGCTGAGTAGCACAAACATCATTGGGTAACACTTTATTTGAAGGATACCTACATGGGACCTTTATAACACATTCATATGCATTGCATAAATGCTGGAGAATTTATGAAACAACCCTCAGTTATCATTATGGATAGACCACTTTAGTTTGAGGGCATTAAAAGTATTAATTTGGCTGGCATATGGGCTTCGTAAATAAGTGAAGTTGTATTGGAATGGTGATTCATAATAGTTTTGAATGCAAATGGACCACCAGCACTTCAGTTGAAGAGAATTCTATAAGAAGTAGATACAGTAAATACACCTCCCAAAAGGTAAGATGACTGGTGGGTACCTCATAGAAGATTTCTCAATAATTCATGAATGTGCTTTAAGAAAAGACAAAATAATAACTTTCAAGATAAGGTTAAAAATAATTACACATACAACAGTCTTAAACAACTATGCATATAAATGTGTTATGAAAGCCCAATGTAGGTACCCTTTAAATGAACTGTTACCCATCATTGTTAAATGGTAGTGCGAGTATCATATTGAACCTGTGATATCCAATCAAATCAGCTCCTCTCGTTCTATTTAAAAAATGGGTGTGCGCTGGTGGCCCAGCACCGTGCCATTTTTCTAATGACACACAATTAGATTTCACTTATTGAATTCATGTTGATATTTTAGTGGTAGAAATAACTGGCTGGCAGACATCACTTATGAATAATGTGTTTATATCAGCCTTTTCCTCCTCTCTATGATAGCAATAAATTTGGCGACTCTGGTAGTGAATTGGTTTAGCTAGACATTTGATTAATTCAGTTTATTATATGATGTTCCGTGCTTTATCCCGTATCAACTGTGTGATTCACATTTAGTAACTGCAACCGAGTTGTTTGTTTTTCTTTTGGATGAAATAATTAAGTCTATTTAGTTAGTAGTTGGGTGAATCAGCCTATTTATGTGACAAACAGTGCACATCCACAAAACCGGGTTGTAAGAAACTGGACAGAACTTTTGAGGCTATGCTTGACATCAGGAAAATACTGTTTCGCCTTTGCATTTAAGCTAAGAGGGTGTCCTGTTATGCAGTAACGTTAGCGCAATTTTGAGCCAAAGTGGGTTAAAAAATTCCACTGCTTTGCCAGATTTCAAATGTTGCACCCCATGTTGCGAGCAGTAGGTGAACTTGATCAGGGAAGGAATCAATCAACAGTGAGTTAAACAGAACAGGAAGTGTGACCAAATATAGAAAGTGGAACAGGAAAAGGGACAGATGGGGTGCAGAAAATGGGACGCCATAGAGGGCTAAGGTGAACGTGATGCTCACCTTGTAAAAGGATTGGGTTATATGAACTGTTAATCATGATCGAGGAATGGGTTTTAATCAATTCATACACCTCCTTAGAAACCTGAAAAGATGCATGATTCCTGCTGTGTAAATATAGTAATCTCATAACGCTGTGTGGCTGCATATCGTAACCTGGCAACAACATTCAACTTTTGCAGCAACCCATATGCTGAAATGAAATTAAGTCTAATTATAAAGGTACTGGTAAAACACAAGACGTGGCCTTTTGTTTGAGATTTAGAACTTAAATGTAAATGTATTTTCATTCCCTAATTATTTAATTTTAAACTTTTCCAGTGTGCTTCCTGTAAAGCACTTTGAGCTGCTTTTTAAACAGATGAAAGGCGTGATATAAATAAAAGTTATTATTCACTAGAGCTTCCCTGTAGTTTCTTTAGTGGTGGAGCTGCTCAGGAACCAAAGTACATCTTTAATCTTTGTGTTCCAGGGAATGTAGTGTGAAATACAAAAAAAATGTTTGTATGATACCAAACTTGAGTGTTCTATTTAAGAATAAAAAAATGTGATAAAACGTTGCTCAAACACCAGTCTGAGACTCCCAGCCTGATACACCGCTTAAGGAGAACTAAACAACAGCAGAGAATCAGGTTTGTTTAACCCTTTATGCATCAATCTACCCAATTATAATTTGCTTTTGCTCATTAGGTTAGCTTTTGCTCGCTTTTACTCGCTTAGGTCAGACTCAAAGAGATTGTAACAGAAGTGCATTGTTCTGTTAAAAGCAACAAGCATCAGCCCTGTGATTGGTGAAGGTGAAGCTTACACAAGTTTTACCCAATGTTAGCCCCTCCCACTTTACATAGAAAGGGGAGAAATTCTGACAAAGTACATGTAGATGTTGGAAATCAGCAATTATTCATACTTTGTACTGTATATTGTGGTCCATAAGACCAACAATGACCTAAATAAAATAATAAAACAGGCTAAGTTTTTGGCTTGAGGTTCCTTTTTGTAACTACAGTTTCTGTATTTGTCCCTAGGCCCAAAACTAAATCACCTTCAGAATGTTCAAATGCAGTTGGCATACAGTAAATTCCAGAATTATTGGCAACCTTTAAAAGAATGGGGGAAAATTATGTATAAAAAAAAAACATCACAGATAGTGATTCCACTCAAACAATTAGAGAATTACAGAACTCATAATAACTTTTTTTTTCTCTAAATAATAGTATATTCTGAATTAAAATAAATGGAAAGAAACTGGCGTCATTTAAAACTATTCGACTATTTTAAATTGCTTTCCAGGAATACTATTGTTGTCTTTGACAATTTCCTGTTTCCCTTGGGTATAAATATCAGGTTGCACACATGTAAAATCAATTTGTCATCCATCACATGGAGAAAACCAAAGAACTTTAAACATAAGAGACAGTTAGTTGTTGACCTGCACAAGTCAGGTAAAGGATATAAAAATTCAAAAGCAGTAAAATACCATTAAGCACAATCAGGGACATAATAAAAAAGGTTTTAAAAGTCTGGAATAGATTAAAATTTGCCAGGAATCGTATCTATTAGCATACTGCCCTCCGCACAGTGAGGAGGATGGTGAGGGAGGCAAAGAAGAAACTAAAGATCACATTTTAATAACTGTACAGTTTAGTTGATTCTTGTGGTTGTCAAGTTTCAAAATCAGCTATTAGACGACACGTCCATAACAACAAGCTGCTTGGGAGGGCTGAAAGAAAGAAGGCCTTCCTGAGAGCAACCCACAAAATGCTATAACTTATCCTAAATCCTAAACTTCGCCAAACCTCATTGGAAATATATTTGGAATCGTGTGTTGTGGTCAGATGAGACCAAAATAAATTAACAACATTAGCATGTTTGGTTAAAAAAAAAGAAGAAAAAAAGAGGGGACTGAAAAAAAGGAAAAGCCCCCATAGCCACTGTAAAACATAGTGGGGGATCATTGATGCTTTAGGCCTGTTTTGCAGTTGGTGGTCCAGGGGTTATTGTAAAGACTGATGGCATAATGAATTCTTCTAAGTATTAGGATATTTTAGCCCAAAACCTGGTTGCCTCTGCTATGAAGTAAAGACTTGACCATATATGGATCTTTTAACAAGATAATGAGCCCAAACATATAGCCAAATCAACACAGAAATGGTTGAAAGAGCATAAAATCTATTTTGATCTCAATCTACGAATTTGAACCCCATTTAAAAACCTGTGGTCTGAAGAGGGCAGTCCACATGCACAAACCTACGAATATAAAGGATATTTAAATGTTCTGCATGGAGGAGTGGTCTAAGAGCTCTCTACAAGTGTTTCGCTAATCTTGGAAGAGGCTCAGTGCTGTTATTCTGTCTATGGAATATTAATTGTAGAGGTGCTGATCATTTTGAAACCAGTGCTTATTTTTATGAAGGGTGCCAATAATTCTGGAATTGACTGTAGAGTAATAAAGTAGCCATGAGTGGTTAAGGTTATGGAAAGGGTGTTTAAATGGCATTGATTAAGAGATTAAATCCCCAACACACTCTTCCTTGCTGTATCTCTTCAGATCTTATAGTGTGCCTACAAATGAGCTTTGTTGTCCCAACACTCAGGACGTGCCTGCCAATGTCTCCTTTAAACACACACTGCATTCATCTCTCTCTCTCTCTCTCTCTCTCTCTCTCTCTCTCTCTCTCTCTCTCTCTCTCTCTCCCCCCCCCCCCCCCCCCCC
>JAOUQW010000014.1:11605831-11627745 GCA_028565825.1 Olivaichthys viedmensis
AACATTCTACACGTCTAAAATTGTTAGCCGAGTTTTATATAAACCATTTTTAATTCATTTCCACACAAAATGACTATCACGATATAGTTCTGTTACTAGGGGTTGAATTGAAAAAATTAAATAAAATAAAAATAATAATAATAATAATTGACGATTTTCACAAATGTCATTAAATTGCTCTGGCAATGCCGTTTCATAAGGAGAAGTTAAAATCTCAATACACAGAGAAAGAAAACCCAAATACCCACATGAACCAGATGCAGCGTTCACTTTGCCATTTCTGAAGGTTATATCATTACATCATTACATCACATAATGACATGAATCTAAAGGCTATGGCAGTTTTACAAGGGGCCTTGACTGTTACCATGATATTTGGCTATATATCGCCCACCCTCACCGAGGATAATCAAGCTTGTGACTAGACACACACACACATGAAGTAAACACATGGCCTCAAGCAGAGAAGTGAGAGTTGATTGGAGCAATACTATGACAAGGTCTAGACCCAGCTGACTTTTATGACGATTTGGTGTCTCACATTTGAGAGAGAAAAAGCAAAGACATAAGCCAGGCCTATTCAACAGGAGCACATGGGCAGAACACTTTAGCGAAAGATTACAGACAAAGAAGAGTTTAGTCTTTTAAGTGATTAGTACAGATGAATCGTGCACCAATCTGATTAAGGACACGAGCTAACAAGGTAAAAAAAAGGTCCATTTTGATTTTAGGTCGTGTTTAATGTTGCACTGTCGAGCTACTGCCGAGTGTTAGCAAGCTAGGTATTGTGTCTTGTTTATGTTGTCTTATGCTCTACAATGAATATGTTATAAAAGAACATAATGTGAAAATGCACTGGCCTTTTTCGTTAGCATGGAACACTTGCCCCATGTGGTGGTGTTTTTTTTGTTTGTTTTTTTTAAATGTGGCCCATCTGCCAACAACTGCCCGGACATAGTTTCATATTCAACTCCTAAAACGTTCACCAGTATTTAATAAAACAAACCAAGAATAGGATATTTCCGATGCTGAACACGTGAGTGCATCCCAAGATGCTTTTTTAATGAGGCTCTGATTTTTTCCTCTTCAATCTCACAATCATTCAGGCCCCATGAGCTACTGGAAGGTTTGAATTGCACACACTTACACTGTGCCAAACCGTCTTTCTTTCACCAGTTTAATAAAGGATGTTTTCAAATCATCTAATGAAAAAGTATTTCAGTCCTTTTTACTGTGCGTTCGCCAGTGGATTTTTTTCTCATCTCATTTAAAACACAGAGTATTAAAAGGATAGTTTTCATTCTGAAATCTGATTGGCGGACAAGTGTCGGGTCTAACATTGCATTTAAACAGTGACTATATTATTCATAGAGCATGTCCTTTCTCGTGTTATTGTATAATTAAAACACCAAACCCAAGGAAACCCCCGATTCCCCCCCCCCCCCCCATCACCAGGCGAAATAATGCCCAAGACTAAGAGCTTCCTATTCCTTTTAACGCAGGCTCGGTTTACTCGAATGTAATTTCAGGAGTTTAAGAGACACAGACCTCCATGAATCGGGGGATTAATGCTGGTCTACAGGAGTCTGAGAGACATCCTGGGGGAGTTTAGATATCTGTGGATGTGGATGTGGATAAAATACCATTTTGGTTTAAAGGCATCTGAAATGTTTGGATCCTCAGCCACATAAATGCCAGTTAAACAGGGGAAGCAAACTCTCCCATACTCCCACCTCTGATAACCCACAAAACTCCCCACTGGGTCTCAAACCTTGCCTGCGGCCCTGCTCATGATCTCAATGCATCTAGATGAAAGAAATCCTCTTATTAGACATCCTAGGAATTAAACGCGAATATTACACCAGCCTCTACAGACTCGTCCACTAAACTACAAACCTTGTAATGAAAACAACAAGGCCAACAAGTCCGTAAGTGTAAAAGCACACTCAGTAATTTTCACACTTTTACAAGCGCTGTTTAATAGATTATTGCAGTGTGCTTGGTTAAAGAGGAGCCGGGGAGAGAATACACACATGCACACATTAACAGCTGGCCAGAGGAGGCATTTACAGCTGTGTTTACGCTGGGCCAAAGCCACACAACACTGACAATGCACCAGAGATGAGAGACGCACACAACATACATATAATTATCCTGGTGGATATTCTCATGCACACCTCAACCACCAGAGAATGTGGAACCCGCAGAGGTGCCAATTTTCTCTACACATGCAGTGCAGAAACAGACCACTGAACATCTGAACAGACA
Organism: Olivaichthys viedmensis; assembly: GCA_028565825.1. Classification (NCBI taxonomy): domain Eukaryota; kingdom Metazoa; phylum Chordata; class Actinopteri; order Siluriformes; family Diplomystidae; genus Olivaichthys; species Olivaichthys viedmensis. The sequence goes on from JAOUQW010000014.1 coordinate 11,608,100, forward strand.
TCAGAACCCTTTAAAATGAGCACAACCTGGAGTTCTAACTAATGGCCAATTTCAGGAGAAAAGCATAAAATGTAAACTTCTATATTAGTGCTCTAATATTGTTCAGAATAAAGGTACACTCTTAGAAGAAGGTCGTGGGTTCAAGCCTCAGCACCGCCAAGCTGCCACTGTTGGGCCCTTGAGCAAGGCCCTTAACCCTCCCTGCTCCAGGGTCTCTGTATCATGTCTGACCCTGCGCTCTGACCCCCGCTTAACAACATGCTGGGATATGCAAAGAATCAATTTCACTGTACTGTACATGTGACAATAAATAGCATTCCATTCTATTCAATTAAAAGGGTTCCTCAAGGGTTCTTGGGATAGTTAATGGTTCTAGCTGTCTAAAGGGGTTCTACTTGGAACATCTTTAATAGGAAAACATTCTGTTGTAGGGTCAGGACAAACCAAAGAACCCTTTAGGGTGCTAGATGGAACCTTTTTTCCCCTAAAAGTTTACTGTAAATGTACACTCTTCGAAAAAGGGTTCCTCAGGGGTTCCTTGGATGGTTAAGGGTTCTAGCTTTTGAAAGGGGTTTCACTTGGAACCTTTTCTAAAAGGGAAATCCTCTGTTCTAGGTTTCAAAATGGAACCTTTAAGGGTTTCCCCTAGAGGGACAACCTAAAGAATTCTTTAGGGTGCTAGATGAAACCTTTCTTTCTAAATGTTTACTCTGGTTCTTTCTAAAGGGGTTCTACTTGAAACCTTTTCTGAAAGGGAAACCCTCTGTGGTAGAGTGTTACATAGAACAAACCAAAGACCCCTTAAGAGTTCTAGATTTAACCTTCCTCCCCCGCGTACATTTTTGTTCCTCAAGGTAAATGTACTTCTGGTGGAGGCCCACGAGATGCACTGACGTGTGGAATGATCCTATTTGATCAAAATATTTTGGTCAAAAAATGTAGCTTTTGTCCGGGGCCTGGACATTATATACACTAGTGAAAAAATGTTTATCCCTCTGAGGGAATACTTAAAGGTTCTTTTTTGCTGAATCCAACAACAAAGGTTTTCCCATTCAGAAAAGGTTCCAAGTAGAACCCTTTTTGAAAGCTAGAACCATCAACCATCCAAAGAAACCTGTGGAGAACACTTTTTTTCTAAGAGTGTACTGTGAGCTTCTAACTAACGGCTAATTTCACTATGTCACTTTCAGGAGCAAAGAGAAAATGTGTGCTTGCTTTACAGGTACAGTTTAGTTCCCCAAGGTACGAACGACATAGAAATACTGTCAAAATGTGTAGAAACACGTAGCTCTAATTACGTACCTTAATGATGTTCCCCTACATTTATGTTCCTCAAAAGGTATAAAGAATGTAGGGGACCACCGCAACGACTGCAGACGGCTAGAAGTAAAACGACAGCACATTTATATTCTGCAATATATGAACAGCATATTACAATATATTCCATTTCCATATGCCTCATAGGGGTTGTACTGCTGATCATTGCCAACGCGCCTCAATGGTATATCAATACTGTGTGTGGTTAAAGGGTGTGTGCGTGTGCGCGTGTGTGTGCTGAACCCTTGTGTAAATGGAGGTGATCAAGGTAATTGCAGCCTCACACAGCTGTGAACAAGTGAAAAAAGTTGTGTTCTTTGACAGGACAGGAACAGGACATGCCTCAGCAATGCTGAACATTACTATCCCGCAGAGTGCAACATTCTCTAATTACTGAACACACACGCTTCAGCAGACCATTACTCATGCACGTGTTAGAAGTCATCACTGGCGACGGGGCCGTGGATTAGCTGTTACACTCTGACAGGACACTGGTGAATTAGTGAGGAACCGCTAACTAATGAGCGCATCAAGCAGATGTTTTCCGTGCATGTCTATATAACGTAGAACCTGCGCGATTCTCTGCATCTACAGTGGGAACACATCAGCTGCAGTAGAGCTCGGCAACATGACTAACCGACTCTACGAGTAACGAGTAGCTGACCGCACATTAAAATACACTCAACAAATGATTGGCACCCTTTATTAAAATGAGCAAAAATGAACAACACATGCAATAAGTGATATTTTGAGCCTAAACATATGGGGACGCTGTATAGTTTTATTTTAACAACTTTTTATGTTTGAAAAAACAGTTTCTTAAGTAATGCAATTTTCTTCGACCAAAAAAAACCCCCTGATTGCATTATTATTGGCACCCCTGAAATGAATATTCGGTGAAGCCTTCACTGGAGGGAATCGCAGCACTGCGCATTCTCCTATAAGGTTTTCAATAGGGTTCAAATCCAGCGGGCATGTGTGTCGATTTGGATGCACGCTTATTTTGTTAAATGATCAATCTACGGCCAAGTCTGAACACAGTTTTGGGCTAAAATATCCTGATACTTTGTCCGACTGTTTGAGTGGAAAAGGTGGTCATTTTATGCAAACATTTTTGCCCACTCTCTTGATTCTCTTGTATTTTTTGTACCAAATGTTTCATTTACCCTTCTTTTGCTTAAATAAATACATTTTTAAAAAAAAGCTTTTTTTTTTTTTTTTTTTTTAATGTAACATGACTGTTTTGCTGTCCCTGCATTAGCATACCTAGATATTGTGATATATATCGTGCATCGTAAAAATGTCTTCAAGTATCGTAATGCGATGTGATATTCCTGCTGTCTCGCCCACCCCTAAACCACAGCCAGGCGTCTAACTTCTCATGTGCATGTCTGACCCTCGGGTTTCAGGCCCCAGGCTGCACTTTGTCTGTCAGTGCTGAGATGACAGGGCTTTTCTTCAGTCCTCTGTCTGCAGAGTGGCTCGGTTTGAGCAGCGAGCATGGCAGTGCCTCCATCCGTCACTCTATAGTGTTCTATAAAGGCCTACGAGCGGGAGCCAGGCGGCTACAAAGGCTCTCGGACGCATGGGGGGGTGGGGGGTGTTGGTGTCAGCGAGACTGTTTAGTCCTGCTGCTTCTGTCTGTGAATGGAGTCCATGATCAGCAGTTTAAAGAGGAACCCCAGCCTGTGAATGGACAGCAGGGTGTGGTATGGGGTCTGGATGTGGTTTTGTGGTTCATAGAGATTGAACTTAAGCTTAATAATGAATCTTAAATAGCTGTACATGGGAACACACAGGGATGACCGTCTTATCGTCTCAATGAAATGGTCTAGACGTGAGGACGAGGATGCATTTGCCTGCTTTTAGATGGGATGACAAAAGAACGAGTCTGACTTTGTATGCGTGTGTGTATTTATGCATGTGTGCTACACTCCTGTAGGAAGGCAGGTCGGCTTGTGTTGTGCAGGTGTGCTGTTGACGGTTTTATCTCCCGGAATCAGCTTTGGAGAGGTTTTCCCAGAGCCCAGCCAACGTCTGCAGCTCCTCATTCCTCCACACAAGTCAAACATTTCATTAAATTAATCAATGTTTTAATCAACCTGCTCTGCATCACATTCCAGACTCCACAGAAAAAGAAAAAGAAAACGACAGATAGACAAACACAGAAGGGGAGGACGGAAAGTCCTGGGTCTATAGTGTGCAACACCTGAAGGTCTAACCAACAAGCTCTTACTCGCTCCATCCGTCTGTACATTCATCCTTTTTTTCGCTAGAAATATCCCCATGAATGCAAATAAAATTGAGTTATTTTTGAATTTGCATACTGGCTCTCGGAGTATGAATTGTCCAAGTGAAGCAGCTCTTTACCTACATTATCCTCTGTAATACCAGATTGCAGCTGGCATCAGAACACAACTCAATCACACCATCACAAAAGCCAGATTTCGAGACAGACACAAGTTGGAGGCCATCAGCTGTCAGGTAGGAATGGGAAGTGGATCTGAAGGTCATGAGGAGCCCAGCCCTGCTGTCACACCACAGATCGAGGGATGAGGGAATGGGGGGTGAGTGTAATGCCAAAGCCCTAAACACCAGAATTCCTTCATAATCCTGTTTCGAACCCTGTCATGAACACTCTTGTGTACAGGTTTAGAAAAATGTCTTAGGAGTCGCAATAGCTACAGGGTAAAAACTCTGTTCACACACTCGGGGTCTACATTACACCCTGCAGACACACATTTAGAGAGAGAATAAAGACAACTTGTGGATCTCCTTCAACAAAACCTGTCAGCGCTGAGAACACCAGCACACATCAGCTATACCGAGTACACACTGAAGTAAACCTGCACAAATAAAGACTGTCCATCACATTAGCTGTGGATATAAGTCTTCTAGCCTTCGCAAGGATACACACCAACACTGGTCTAATTCAGTTTATATGTAATATAAAAATAAGGTATTTAGTTATGTCCTACAATTGTGTCCAACTAGTTAGTTCACACTGGGAAATTAAACGAGATGTAGTGTACTATTAATACCAGGATGAGTTTTAGGGAACGGTGAACCGCAGCCTGCTCTATGTGGCATTAGGGGCGGAGCCATCACAGGCCACCGCAGTTTGAAATTCTCTAAACGGCCAATGCACCAAGCGAGGACGCAACTTCACCACGAACGCAAATTAGCAGCAAAACGTTTTTGTTGAGCATTTTGGGTTTTAAAACAGCGAGTTATTCTTGTGAAGGCCGTTCTGGTATGCATGGTAGTTTCCATTTCTCCTTAGTGCAAAACGTTAGAGTTCAATTTGAGACGCTATCCAGGTTCCAGAAAGTCAAATGCATCGTGTATGGCATAGTGCATGATCTGAGACACAGCCTTTACGTAGCAACACCATGTGTTGATATTCACATGAGTAAGCACGAACCCAAAGGCAGACAAAAACAAGGGCATTAACATTATTCTAACATTGTGACAGCAACATGGAAAGTTGTTCACATTCCGTTGAGCAGGCTGCTGGTGAGCAGAGCAACATTTATACACTGTATGCCTAATGCTATGTATGTCAAAATGTTAAACTCCATCATATATATATATATATATATATATAAACATAAGGAAACAAAAATGAATAATTAAAATGTATACACAACACACAGCGCATGAAGAACTTGCGTCCGAAACACCCCGAAAGACTCTCAACTGTGTACTACTGCAGAATTTTTATTTTAAATTGTTTCATCTCTATGCATACATCTTTGGAAGAAACACTAACTTTGTAAAAACATGAACTTTTTTTTTTTCCCCACAAGAGATAATGGACATTAATATGGAACAAAAGGGTTTGACTAAATGTCTTCTGCAATAGTCTACAGCCGAGTCCTAATTTGTTTCGGCGTTTTTGGTGAATTTAAAATGTTAAGTTTACCTGCAACCCTGCTCACACACCTGATTCTCACATTCAGATACTTCTGAAGGTTTAATTAACGAAATCAGGTGTGTTGAATTTAGGAATGTAAAAAAAGAAAAAAAGAAAAAAAAAAGAGTCAGAGACAGTCATCATCAAGACAAATACTTGATTATTCTTTGCTTAAGATAGATTTGAATAAGTTGTGCTGCTTTCTGGTAAATTGATTCAACTCCAAATTACTTTTGGAACCCAAAATATTTTTTGATAGGGTGAATTCAGACAATAATGGGACGGTTTAGTTTACTATAACTGATAGAATACTAAATTACCAAAAAAAAAAGTGTCCCATAATACCCAAATGAGTAATGTGTAGAGGTTTACATATACATGTATATCCATGTGCACACGTTTGATATACATTTTCATTTATGTAAGGGACTGTGAGGCAGTATATGCATGACCGGCTCATTTACATCCTCACTGAAACCAGGTTCTCTGATGGCTTCGATTTCAAAAGGAGCTCAAGAGAGGTGTTTAAATGCAGACCATCTGACGCTGAACGTTTGTGTCACAGGAAGCAGGAGGATTCGTTTAAACACTTAACCTAAATACGGTCTACATCTCTCAGCCTCGGTTACCAGAATAAAACCCAGCCGTAAAGCGATTTTCGCATGAATAATCGGCCGATCCGACACGGGCACTCGAGTTACGCACGGCTGCTGGAGAGCTCAGCGCATCTCCAGTGCGCCTTCATCTGCACAGACTTGGTGGACCTCGAGTAGAAAGCAGAATGTCTTACGAAACAAAAATGCACGAGTGTAAAAAACCCCCAAAAAGGAACTAAAAGAAATGTAAAAGTAGTTTAAGCAAGTTGGCAGAAGTGCACTAAAGTGGTGAGCGCGCAAAGCGCGAGCTCCTTGAACCCCACACACACACAGCTGTACGAGAAGATCAGACACGGTACATGTCACAGGATTCAAAAGTGAACCGTGCTCGTTATCCAGTAAGGATAAGTGTTCATAAGCGTGTCTTACTTGCTTGTTTGTCGGGCTCAGAAAGCGCGTCGTGCGCGTCGTGCGCTTCGTGCCAAAAACTTTCTCCAAGCGGCCAGAGCTGAAGCGCGAGAGGATCTGCAGAGGCTCTCCAGGACTTGTCAGGCACTTCAAAAACGAGCAGCAAGTAGAAATGGCTCCACCTGGATGAGTCTACATGTGAATGATTGGTGGAGATCCGTGAGTCGACGTGCTTTCCCAGTTGGAGTGAAGTTAAAGAGTTTAGTGTCGGCTGGCGGTGTTGCGCCACAGCTCCACAGCTCCACAGCTCCGGCTTTCCCCCTCCTCTACCTCTGCGCTTCTTCCTCCTGATTCACGACCACCAACATGCACACCGCGACAGGTGGACACGACAAGTGTGGACAAGTGTGAGAAGCTTCGGCGTGTCTAGTTTAAATGGGAGAAGCGGCCCGCTCCCGGTACATCAGGCGCGCTCCAGGCCGGTGCTCCAAACAGCGTCAGTTAGGCAACGAGTCAGGACATGCGCCCTTATTAGACAAATCCCACTAGGAATAAACCTCTTTCTCTCTTTCTGTTTACCTCAACGAGCAACGAAGCTCCAGGCCCACAGAAGAAAGAAGAAAGAAAAAAAGTTGGTTTGGTTTTTGTTTCAACCCAAAGGTTCCTCTCCCGAGCCGAAACGAGCGCGCAGTGAACCCAGCAGCAGATTGAAATGTGTTCAGATGTGCAAGTTTGTGAATAGGCCTGCCCTCCTCCTCCTCCTCGCGCTCCAGGCTGCGTCCCAAACCGCAGGCTCCTGCACTAAAGAGTGTGGCTAAATACGAGATGCGGCCCACTAGGTTGGCCCACTATTTGGTACAGTGGTGCGCGGTTTGGGACGCAGCCCGAGAGAGGAAACTCCTGCGAGGGGGATTCCTGCTCGACACCACTGGAGCCCGAAAACTTCACGTGTCCCAAACCGACCAGCTCGTGCGACAGAGAGAGAGAGTTTAATAGTGATGTGGTAGAACCCTTTGAATAAATGTAAACACAGGTTTGAAAGCGTTACGTTGATGGATTATACTTGCATTTGCTTAGAGTTCTTTACATAGTTAAGGGTTCTTAGCTTTCCTAAAAGAGAGAGGAGTTCCTCCAGAGGGACAAACCAAAGAACCATTTAGGGTGCTAGATGGAACCTTTTTGCTAAAGATATACTGTACAGATACACGCTAAGAAAACGGGTTCCTCAAGGGTTCTACTTAAAACCTTTTCTGAAAGTGAAACACTCTGTTGTAGGGTTCTACATCGAACCTTTGGAGGTTTCCCCAGATGGACAACCGAAGAATCCTTAAGGGTTCTAGATTTAATCTTTCTTTCTAAGAGCACAGGGCTTGATTCCCTGAATTTAAAAAGTGCACACAGAAAGATCAACCTTAGGAAGCCAAGAGCCCTTAACTATCCAAAGAACCCTTGAAGAACTTTTGAACTTTCTTTTTTCTAAGTGTGTGTCTACAATGGTGCCCTACTCTCTATTCTACATTAGTACTCTGTACCTACTACACTCTTTATATTAAACAATAAATAAATGGGTTCTTGGATTTGTCCCTCTGGAGGAGCCCTTAAAGGTCTTATGTAAAGGTTTTATGTTCCAAAGAAGCAAAGAGTCTACATCATTTGGATACCAACTAATTGCAGTGCATTGTGGGATTTCATGAGTGCACTGAATATATGTAGATATGCAGAACCCCACAACGGAAGCTTTCCTTTTCAGAGATGGTTCCAAGTAGAACACACACAAAAAAAACATACACACACTACTGTCCTTGTGAAGTATTTCCATTGAATTGTGTATTACTGCTAAACAATGCAACACTCCTAGAACATAAGTTTCCATCTAGCACCCATAAAGATTTTTTTGGTTTGTCCTTCACAACAAATGTTTGTTTCCTTTAATGAAAATGTTCTAACTAGAACCATTTTAGAAAGCTAGAACCCTTGAAAAGCGCCTTTTTTCCCTAAGTGTACACCTACAACTAACCCTAACCTCCGCATTCAAAAGGAAATCTTTTGGCTCCTAGTTTTTCAAATAAAAGCCGCAAATTCTGTAAAAAGCACTTTTCTGAGCGAAACGTCTCGACAAAGTTAAAAACTGTCACATATTCCCATCATCACTGGCGCGCACGCACACACACACACACACACACACACACAGTATGAATGAACATTAAATGATTAGAACAGGAGGTGAGGTTTTGCTGATACTGAATGGATCAGGTTAACAGGTGTGTGTGTGCAGACAGACAGACGCAGAACTGCACGCACTCACCTGTGAGTCACACGTCAGTCTGATCCGTCACCTTTTCCTCATATCTAACATGAAGCTCTGTTTCTCTTCTCTCTACAACTGAGCAGTGACAAATACACATTCAAAATAGCTATAAAATAATTATGAGCATGTACAGGATATTTATTATTCACTGCCGTTTTAAATTTCTGCTGCAAGTTACTCTGCCATGGAAAGGATGTAAACTTTTCACTATCACCTGAAAGCCTTTGTCTTAATTTGTGTATGTACTCAGCAAATGCACCACTGATTATTTAAAACATTATTCTTCACGAATGACCATGAGAGAGCTTATTTTTTTACTCCGAACATCAACATCTACATTCAATCAATATCCCAGTTAATCCCAATTTGTTTCCAGCTATGCGAATGCATGAATTTTACTTCTTGGAAAACACTGTGGCACAACGTTATGCCTTGTCAAAAATGATTTTGGAAACGTTAGTAAAAAAAAAAAGTTTTGTTCTGTCACCACGAAACTACAAAGCCAATTTTGCGTCAGTTCATCAATTAAACCAAATTCTTTAAAAATGTTTAACACCGTACAGTAACTTGCATTTTAATTTAATGTCCAAACAAACAACGGTGAAGCAAAGATATTAAATGCACCGAATATATAATATACACTGTATATAACCTTATTTTCTGTTACATTTAAGGTCACCATGTTTTAAAAAATGAGTGCAATATGGATGTGTACTGTATTTATAATTAGTTATCCCACTGGTCACATTTATGACCGTTCACATGTTTACAGCTCCTGTGAGGATGATATAAATGTGGCAGTACAATCTTATTCAAATATTAATAACAGACCCTATTAAAGATTATATATATTCCAAATATGGTATCTGTAATATAACGTGTTTTACTTACTTCCGTTAATACAGCTCCAATGCAGACAACGTCTTTCTCAGGGGCATGCTTGAAGTAAATGGCTCTGGTCATGTGACAAATTACATCACCCACATAGGAAAAATATTTTTTAAGAATTTAATTTATAGCTTACCTTCAATTAACAAAAAAAGAAAAAGAAAAAAAGATTAAACAAAATTTGTTAAATGAGTGAATATGAACGGTTTCATTCATAAGCTGCATTAGTCACCCGAGATCACTGGTCATTAATACCCGTGGGTTTTCAGTGCGAGTCTGCTCTCTGGTTCCACCTCTCTTTCCGGCTCCGTCTCAGCTGGCACTGTTTTGTAGCTTTAGGTGAGTTCATCCTACAAAACCTGTCAGAGCCTGTAATGACATTACGCGTCTATATTTTCCTTCAGCCCTGTGTGTGTATGTGTATATAAGAATGGCTTTGTAATTAGCTGTTAGCAAGCGTGTAAATCTACAGCAGTGAGGGTGAGGGCTGAAAACTGCTGTGATTTCTGTTCAGTTCTGTTCTTTTTAGTGCAGCCCAGAGAAATGCCACATAGACAATGTTATTAACGATGACACATTTGATCGATTAACCCCTCTCAGCTTTATTTTGTACTTATTTTTCTTAAAGCGTATTATTCAGGAACTGCTATAAATTATTCACAGTGAAACTAATAGGAAACGTGTGCAGATATAAGAGTGAGGAATATAAATCTGGAACCACCGACTGGTTCTGGGAGTTTAAGGGGTTGATCATCTTTCCAACGCTTGACCACTTGAAAGTCGCAGATTCCTCGGATATTGCTTTGGTTCTGGAAAAAAGGGAAGAAAAAGCTTTATGGCCTCTTGTATTACAATTTTAATACCAATTCTAAATCAGGTAGACATTACTCTCAGAAGAAGAAGAAGAAGAAGAAAAAAGCTTAGCTTCCCAATGATGTCTGTTGTAGGGTTTTAAGGGGGGAAACTTTTTTTTTCTCCACCCTAAGAGTGTAGCCAAATGAACAGCCTCAGTGCACGATATTATAGGGGTTCCACAAACACTTGGAGACGGGATTTATGAGGGAAAATATTTCTGAAAAATCCTGCACTACATTCAGGAATATATTTAGTCATGGTCTAATATTCATCCACAGAAAATTAATTTTGTAATCCCTGAAGACTGCAAGCTGCACTCTTAGAAAAAAAATAAAATAATAAAAAGGGTTCTTTGGAAAGTTAAGGGTTCATCTTCTTAAAGATGTCCTGATAGGGAAACACTTTGTTATAGGGTTCTACATGAAACCTTTAAGGAAGTCCCTCAGAGGGACAAGCCGAAGAACCCTACAAGGTAATAACTTTTGCGTCTGTTACATTTGCACTGCTACATAACATTCATGATTTCACTTCATTTTAATATCTTTGCTGAGCCAATAAACTTTATATCCACACATGGGGTGAGCCTTTGTGTTTTATCTTCTATATTTTGTAGGCTATGCTATCTATTACATTCACTCACATAATGGGAAGAGAGTGTATTTCTGAAGAACTTCATTATAGGGGACAAGATTATAAAGCTGGGTTGGTTTCCTGCCCAATTTAAAGGGACAGTACGGCTACACACAGACTCATATTTGCGTCTGGGAATCCGCAGCCGTAAATTGAAGCAGCTCACGATCGTGCTGACTGCCGACAGATTGATTTTTTGTCATTATTATCTTTGAGAACTGTAAAAATATTTAGGGAGCCCCTCCTCATCGAGGTCCCGACACCTCCTAAATCACCTCCCACTCCTCAGTTCATTCTCTGCTTGGCCTGAAATGTGTAAGAAACCCCATCGAATCTTTCACATGGATATGGATATGTTTATGATACTTATTGAAGCCAGTGATGTGAAAGAAACTAAGAGGCATGACATTTCCATCCTTCCTATGCACGTTATTTTAGGATCTTGTTTTTTTCCCTTCTTCTTCACTTTCCCCCCTCCGTTCTCGCAATCAGTGTGTTTTTGGCTGCCACGGCCGAAACCACATCATTTCCACGCCCACACACGGTCCTCCTTATCCTCTCTCTTGCGCTCTCAAAACCAGAGGCAGAAACGCGCTGCTATATATACACTCTTTAAACAGAGAGACCTCTGCAGCACACTCCTGTTTGGTCACGGGGCTCCGCGGGGCAACACTGTGGATGCCAATCACTGCATGGTTAGTGCGGGTATCGAGGGGCTGCAAAAAGCTGCCACTGACAGAACTGCTCTTTTCCTCTGGCTCAGCCTCTGTCTGTGTGTGTGTGTGTGTATCATTACGCACACATAGCAAGACTGGCTTAAGCCTCTTATGTTTTTAGGTCGTGGAGCTGGATGCCTCGGCATGAGACGACGCTGCACGACGGCTTTTTGTTTATTTTTTTCTCCTGCATGTGAGAGAAACAGCTTTGGCACAAATCTGCCAAAATAGTACAATAGTATTACAAATGGATGTTTAACACAACACACGCAGACTATTTGCTCCATTTGCCTGGTCTCGAGAGCTGTGTATTAAAGGCCAGGCACCACAAACAAACAAAAACAAAAGGCCTCCAATTGTCAATTTTTAGCATTTTGAAATTTTCTACTTTTATCCCAACTGCACGTATAATTTTTTCAGGTAAAAGTTCAACAGGCGTTTATAAATCTGAACTGGTGTTTATAAATCTTACATCCTGAAACAATGTCATGTAGTCCATGTATAGACATTTCCTTAGATGACATCATGATTCATGCGGAAAGATGAACTGTTTCCTGGGATTCTGTTGGTTACCGGTGTTGAACGTTTATCGGCCGTTTTCTCAAAATCTCTCTCAGCCTTTGAAGGAGGACCATCCACATAATTTCACACACATTTCACATAATTTCAAAGCCAGACTTTGACACAGGAGTTTTCCTTAATTTCTGACATTCAGTGACATTTTATCCATAAATTGCAAATAGGCTTAAAAAAACCCCCAAAAAACCGACATAACTATTTTTGATTTTTAGTTATGTGAAAGTCTGACCATTGGGTGTGTTACCACAATTGTGTGATTTTATAAAATCAAATGGTCTATTATCTCATTTGCAGATTTGAATCTTTGAATACATTTCACTGCCTATAATACAGTACCAAGCTAAAAACAGGCCCTGTTATTTTATATGTGCTATAAAACAATATGAGATGGGTTTGCTAATACGAAGGTTCTTCTGGGTGGCCAAACTATACTAAAGCAGTGCGTGGGAAAAACCTGGAGGAAGGTTAAGGACCTCTCGAAAGCGCTTGCACTCTTTAGCAGATCAGCCCTATCTTCAGCTCATCTTCAGCGAGGAATGTGTAGAGTGTCGACAGAAAGAGTGAAAGGCCTGCAGAAGAGAACAAAGCACTGGCAAGGGCACGGACACAATACAGAGAGCAAAACGCACACAAAGAGAGTTAAGATTCATATTCTCTAAATGGGGGAAGTGAGGGAGTAGAGATGATAAGAGATCATTCATGGGAGGACTGAGGACCCTGATGACTGGGCTATAACAATCTGCAATGCAAGTGTGTGTGTGTGTGTGTGTGTGCGCTGGTATGGCAACGCAAAAACAAGACGCAGAGCGAGACGGCTGATAATGAAGTGTTTATATTTACAAAAAGATGAATACAATATGTCTATTTCTCGGTTATCATTTTCTTTTTTTACACAAATCTCCAGCGTTTTCACAAACGGAGAGGAAAAGGCGGCAAGTTTCTCTCTTAAACATGAAAATAACAAAGGTATTGAAGTTCATTGTTTTTAAAACATCATTGCCTTTATTAAATGTATTAAATTAAGGTGGAAATGGGATGAGGCACCCTCCAAGACTGTGTGTCAGTGTGCTGTAGAAAGCAGCACGAGTTTGTAGAAAAGATGGGACTCGTACTGTGACCGAAGGCAGGATTGCAAAAGAGAATGAACACCAAGTCTGTGCAAAACATCCTCGTTAAAAATCTTATTTAAACATCCACTAAACTAAGAGACAGGTAATCGCAGTATTAAAGTAACGGATCAAAAAAACTTGCAGAAATGCACTAAAATGACGGAAATGATATTAGACCCTTTTCTTTTACATTGTACAATTATACCGGAGCCCTATTTAGTGTACTTCACAATGCGTGGTCAATCTGTGCATTATGGCGTTAGAAAAATATATAAAAACAGTCAGAAAAAGTGTGGTGATCGAACACAAGGCTGCACTTCTTTGGTACGACTCCTTCAGGATTTGAGTGTAAAATAATATAATATAAAGTTAATGGAACAGGGTCATTAGTTCGGCTTTGGTTGGCGAAGGACGGTCGGGTTTTAACAGTGGGCACGGATTCATTTGGTCTAAAACACAACGTCAGGCGAACTCTTCCCGGTCCTTCAACAGATGTTTGAAGTGGTTTGGTCCTTTAAACAGTCTCGATTCGTCAAACCAAGCGGACGGAAGTGAAAAATGTGGACGTGCGAGCTGAGTGTTTGGGTAAATAATGCCAATAGTGGATGAGTGAATAAAGTAAACCATTTTAATGGAGATCTACTTAAGGGGTCGTAAAAATATGAGTGTCTTTCTAAACACGAGGGTAAACAACGACAGGAAATAAAAAGGGTCTGGATTGCGTTTGACAGTCAAACAAAGCTGACCCAAGACGAGTTGATTTGTGTAAGATGTTGACAAAAATGACACATGCTAATTGATCCAGCAATCCAGAGTGCTGTAACGTCACAGTTTTAGAAATGAAAAAGGGTCTTGGGGGTAACTGAGCGCACATGGAGCACAGTCATGGAGGGAGGCTTTGCACCCCAGAACACACTTGCACATCGCTGATAGAAAGAAAGAAAAACACGCTGAAGTTTTCAACATCGCAATCTCACACGTTTCAACAGGCTGCGAAAAACAAAAACGTTAACGTAAGAAGAGTACGAATCAAAATATTGAGTACATAGCAACGGTACGTCATCAACCACACGCTAATGATTTTCAGAATCGGTGTTAACAGCTTTAATTTGACACTTAGAAAGTATTTGAGACACACATTTATTTTATTTCTCTCTTCTTCTTTTTTTAAAATTTAAATCTTTTAAAGACTTGGGGCATGTGGTGGCCATTTTGTTCAGATGGACATCTTCCCTCCTCGTAGGCGTTGTGCAAAAACACTGAGTTCAACTCTATTCATCACCCTCCATCAACTAATATATAAATACAGATATGTGTGTGTGTGTGTGTGTGTGCGTAGGGGGGAGTTTAAACGAGTCCAGGCAGAACGTCTCTGGCAGTGTTCTCACAGCTGTCAGTGAAAAGGCAAATAGCGATACCAAATAAATCAGACGCTCAAAGACGAGTGCTGATCTTCACTGCTGATGTCACTTATTAAGAAAGACTAAAGAGCAGCAAATTAAAGCTGGAGCCGTGATGACCGACGCTGTGTTTTTGTGTTGATATCTAATGATCCTCTCTGTGATTCTGTGAACTCAAAGACAGCAGAGAACGTCGTGTGCGCTCCACACTGAGAGATAACGGAAAAAATTCCACAACGAAAAAGCGAGTATGATGAATCGAGTTGGCATTGCATTAAAAGACAACCCGACACAAAGTTTGAGCTCTTTACCTCCGTCTGTCTCTCCATCCACTTGACAGGCTCCGGGGTCAGCCGAAATGACAATGGGGGAAAAAAAATAATAAAAAAACGAAAAAACGTCCAGACCAGAACGTGAAGCAAAACCTTACGCATAATTATCCAACCAGATGTGGTTCTGACCTGCCACTCTTTCAAATATGCAAGGCACCGTGAGCCAACTTAAAGTGCAACGTGTAACTTACGAAGGAAAGGCAAAAATCACCAAGCCATCTATAGACGACAGTGAACATAGTGTCCATAAAGGAACGATATAGTAACGAGTGAAAAGCTTTGTGATAAACTGAAGTAAGAGAAACACAGGGTGTGTGTTTTAGTGTTCAGAAAACCAGTGCACGTCAGGAGACTCATCCAAACCCTGCGGGGAACTTCCACACTGCCCCACCTGCCCCTGTCCCCTGTGTGATTAGGTCTGCACATAACCAGCAAACACAAAAATACTAGAGCAAGACACTGAGAATCACTACCTACAACACACACACACACACACACGGGGGGTTATTCTCTCTCACCCTCACTTTCACTCTCTGATCTGTTTCTGGTTATCGCTGCATTTTTTTCTTGTTTTCTCACAAAATTTGGAGGTGGCCGGAGGCATGCAGAGCGCGGCGTTAAAAGCCTAGCTCCTATAGTGCGCCTCATAAATCCTTGGGGTGTGTGTAAAAGTGTATGTGTGTGTGCGCATGTGTGTGTGTAAGGGTGAGCATGTGCGAGAGGCCTGTGTTTAGTCTAAGCTTGGATACTCAGCCACAGCCTTGATAACTGAGCCCCATATTTCAGAGACCCAAGAGTACCAAGCCAAAACACTGCACGAGTGTGTGTGTGTGTGTGCGTGCGCAAGTAAGAGACAGTGAGAAAGACTACGTACAGTATAAGAGAGAAAGAGAGGCGACTCGGCATTCAATATAGCTATTGCAGGTTTGTGTGCATGCACCGTCGCATAAGGAAGTCCATCAGGAGTAATTATGGCAGTAAAACAATGTAATAAAATCATTTACGGACGTGCCGTGCAGTGACACTGATAACATCTCTGGTGCCAGTGTGGAGAATGACACAGATATGGGTGTTTGCCAACATGAAGTGAGGGACTATGGCCTTTAATATGCCCATTAAGGCACCATATACCACACCATTAAACACTGGCACAAAAGGACTCTCACTAACCTTTGGATCATCAAATATACTAAATATACAGTTGAGTGCAAAAGTTTTGCCATGACGCTATCAGTGTCCAGGCCTGATCTGAAGAAGGCAACGTGTGACAACTGGCACATTATAACAGAGCTGAACGAGTAAAATGTGTAGGGGGGCGAAAACTACAACTAAGAGGATCCAAAAACTGCTGAGAGGATATGAAAGGGGCTGGAGGCAGTTATAAAGGCCAAGGTTGGGCAAGTTATTATAGAATATGTATATCACAGTCAGTCATTTTCATATCATTTTTATTTTTTAACTATTAATATCAACATAAACTGCTTGACCATTTTTGTCACTTGTGATAATGAAGGAACGTCTGTGAAACCTAACACACTAAATGTCTTGTAGGTATAAACTCAATTTCTTCGTTATCGTCACGTCAACTTTTGCACTCAACTGTAACACGAAACAATTGTAGCTCATAGCTTTGGACAGAAGTCAAATGACATTGTCAATAACTGGGCTATGACTAAGACGATGGAGAAAGACATGCCATAAAGGTTCTATGAATCGCTCTATGTTGCCAGTCTATGTTTGCGTAAAACAAACTTCCAGCCCTATGATGAGTTTGTCTTTCTTTCGCTCCTATCTGTGTGGTGGTTTGGTGGCACGACTGTGTGCGTGTGTGTGTGTGTGTGTGTGTGTGCTAATGAAAAAGATAAAGCCTTGCAGAGATCACAGAATGATTTCCAGGCCATAATCCACGTCCACCCCGCTTATCACGGCAGTGAGACATAGGACTACATGGGCAGAGCAAGAGAACAGAGAACAGAGAGCAGGCTATGCCTAGTGTCATCCACAGCTGGCGATCGACTCTGGACTTTAAAGCAACGGCAAAACGAAGCGATTGATGAGGCGATATTTATGACGATATTTATTTGACCCCGCTTTCATGGACACCCTTGGCCTGGAGATAGAGACTCATATAATCATAAACGTGAGGGTATTTCACCTTGTGTAGTGGTAAAATAAGGGGAAGAGGGGTTCAAGAGTGGGAGAGAGAGCGATAACGAAGATAACCTCACCGATGAAGACATGACAGACCCCAACCTCATAACAACCCATCACCATTAAGCTGTGAATGGGAGTAACAGAGAAAGAGCAACGGGTTCGCTCATTTCAATATCCAAAAGTAACAGTCACCCAGTTGGCGGCAGACATCTATACATAAACGATCAATAAGATCCCCCCTCTGCCCATCTCCATCTCCTATCTGAAGTGTCGACTATATGCATGGCGTGATTACACGATATATAAAACACTTGGTAATAAAGTGAGCTTTTGTGGGCTGCTGATAGTCCTGCCAGTAACAATAAAACTTTCTAAACCTGTCCAACATCAGAGCTGTCCTCCAATGACACAGACAAACAGTAACGGCAATAAACCTAAGAATTCAAAACCGAAGGCAACTCCAAGGTTCTCTCCTGCTCTCACTTAGCCACATTATCCTTTTCCTAACTGCAACGTATTAAACGCAGCTCGAAGGGAATTCATGGCAATAATTGGGTTATGTATTGCATCTTAATGTGACCTCGAGTGCAATTCAAACTCTGAGTGATGATGGCTTTCAGTGAGAGCAAATGATTCTCGTGTGAAGCAATTTGACTCACCCTAAATTACAGTAATAAGAATATGAGGAACAAAAAGAAAAGAAAAAGAAACAACAATGTGACATTTTCAGCGTGAACCTTGCGTCTGTAAGCCCTAAGCGTTCTAGCATATGTGCAGATTTATGAGACCTGTGGGCCCAGAGAGAGCCCCTCTTTCAGACGTGAGCGCATGATAAGGGTAAGATGTTAAGGTTTCACACATACTGATGGACTTAATGGACTTCTTCTTTAATACTGCACCTCTCCGGTTCGTCTCAGCCTCTTCCACTGTGTGTTTATGAGCGTGTGAGTGAGCTGTAAACATCTGAGAGTCAAGGCGATAAACCAGTAGACCAGCAGACGGGTGGACAGGAGGAGACAAGGAGGTGATGAGAGACAAAGTCAAGGGAAGACAGAGAGCACCAGGTGCTGTTGCGAGGATGACTGACCCCCCTGAGGCTCATTCACCCGTGCCCTGTGCTTATGCTCTCGCCATTTTACACTCCTCTCATTCCTGTCCTTCCTGTCTGCTGTCTGAAAGTGTGGGTGTGGACGCACGCCGGTGTCCTTGAGCTCGTAGATGGAAGTGGGTAAGCTATGAGACAGGCAGTGAAAAAAGGCAGGACCCAGGTTTGGCTTTGATGAGAAGGTGTTCCAAAAAAAAAGAAAAAAAAGAAAAGAAAAAAAGCACGACTTCAGCACGACTCCTCCAGCGCGTTGACGACCTGCTCCAGGATGTCAGGGCAGTGATCTGCGATCTGCTGCAGAACCGAGTTGGCGTACTCCTGCAGTTCGGCGCTCTCTCGCTCACACTGCTCCAGCTCCGACTCCAGCTGCAAGGGAACAGGAGAAAAGACATCAAGCTTAGTTCACTCAGGTCATTCACTGCACTGTTCATTTTGTAAATCTGCTCATTATAGGGTGTCTCCAGATATCTACCAGTTAAATTAAATATTTTTTAAGACTTTTCCTAATGTTACGTCAAATGTAATTTAAGACCTAATTACATCAGTCAGAAGAAAAAGACAACAACTACAACACAAGTCCTTAAATCACAGCATTTGAGTGACGTGAAAAAATGCTGGAGCCAATTTTAACCGGCAAGAGAATTTTCTGTTCTCCAGCCACTTTTTACTGAATTTACATTTCTCCACATCTACGTGTCTTTGTGTACGCTTGCTCAACAGCAGGTAACTGACACAAACCTCGGTTTAATGGACGTCCCTGCCTTGCACGATTGATGCAGAATTATCCTGTGGGTGACGTGATGTCAAACGTTTTCATAATTTTAAAAAAAATCCGATGACACCAGATAAAGAGAGTAGCCTAAACTCTAAGACCATGTACGTTTGAAGGGGTCAGCCAGGTTTGGTACGTCTGTGGAAGGAGGAAGATTTTTCACAAAAGCTCAATTTCCTAAAAGGCTCACTGCCCTTTACTGCAGTCCCTTTCATATCCCAGATCCCACCTGCCCAATTCTGAACATAGAAGCCCAACTGGGCCAAAGAGAACTGAAAATAAGTCAAGTGCACTATAAAGTTCTCGGCTCAGAGGCGACCTTGAAGGTGTCAGTGTGCTAAAAAATGTGAGAGCACAGATGAAGTGTAAATAAGTTAAAAAAAGAAGAAAAAAAAGAAGTGAGATGGTGTGAAGCAGCAGTCAGCTGGGTGACGATAATCTTCTCCTGTCCTACCCTCCACCTGCTCTAGTTAACACCCAATCATAAAAATGTTAAATACTCTTTTTAGTCTCAGTTAGTTTTAACGAGCGGAAAATTAAAACCGTTAAAATGAATTCCAA